>PVJS01018429.1:0-34887 GCA_004027185.1 Glis glis | reverse complement strand
CCTCCGTGCTACGCCCCCGGCCCTATTTTTTATACTTTATTTTGAAACCGTGTCTCACGAAGTCGTGGAGAGCCTCACTAAGGAGAGAGAGAGAGACAGGGAGAGAGAGAGAGAGCTGAGGCTGGCCGCGAACCCGGATCCTCCGGTCTCTGCCTCCCAAAGTACTGGGATTACAAGCGTGCGCCACCACGCCCGGCATGAGGGAACGTTTTTTGAACAAGTCTTGTCAGCAGTGGAGTGCAGCTCTTTTTCAGCCGTAGCTGTGGTGCGCGAGGAGGTCTGTCGATAACTCACTTGGGCTGTGTTTTACAGCAGATGTTGCACGTGGGCTTCATCGTTTTAAAGGGCTTCTATTAAAGTAGGCATTACAGCATTTTTTTTTTCTTGGAATGTCTTATGTATGAATCTGTTAAAAGAGTTGAATTCAGCAAAAATGTGTGATTTGTTGGGAAAATTCTTTTGAGTGTTACTGGTAGATTTTGTTTAAGAAAAGATGAAAAAACTCAGTTATTTCACATCCAGAAATGACGAATGTTGAAGTTTTGTATTTAATCAGAATACCTCCCATATTTGGTTTGGATGTCTACTTTTGTGAATGTGTATTTGTATAAGCTTACATATCATTATATTTCCAACTTCTTTAAAGGAATTTTCAACTGTTGGCATTGCTTTTTTTTTGTACTGGAAGCTGAACCTGGGGGCGTTCTACCTCTTGAGTTACACCCCCAACCAATTTTATTTTTATTTTGAAACAGGGTCTCACTAAGTTGCTGAGGAGCTTGCTAAGGTGCTGAGGCTGGCCTTGAAACTGTGATCCTCCTGTCTCAGCCTCCCAAGAACTGGGATTCCAGGCTTGAACCTGCGATCCTCCTGTCTTAGCCTCCCAAGAACTGGGATTCCACCGGGTGTGGTGGCGCATGCTTGTAATCCCAGTACTCAGGAGGTGGAGACCTGAGGATTCGGGTTCGCAGCCAGCCTCAGCTACTTAGTGAGGCCCTCCGCAACTTCATGAGACCCGGTTTCTAAATAAAGGATAAAAAATAGGGCCAGGGGTGTAGTTCGGAGGTAGAACGCCCTTGGGTTCAATCCCCCGTACCACAAAAAAAAAAAAAAAAAGAACTGGGATACCAGGCCGGCTCTACCACACCCAGCTTGGCATTGCTATTTAAATAGCTGACTCCAGGACATTTGCTCTCCCCCCCCCTTGCCTTCTATTAAATAGCACATCTGCATTAAAAAGTTCCTGCGGTAAAAGCAGCAGCTTAGAGGGAACATGTCCTTTCCCGAGTGGGACATCTTGGAGTCTGTCTTTTTGTGGTTGCTGTTGGCTGATAGAACATTCTAAGCCTACTGAGCATCCAATAGTTGATGCTCTGGAATGATCTCACCAACTGTGCCGAGCAGGATTCTGTACTCGTGGGGGTTTTCCTGTATGTGTTCCTAGCAGGATGTGTTTCCTTTCATATGAACCATAGAAATTACATCTGCTGGAATCTTTAGACATATAACTTCGCAATAAACAGGAAAATGTAAAAATTTTGTTCATTTTTTATGAGACTGATGTAAGTAGGCAGAAAATACAGTAACATTTACTCAGTAAATGTTTTGAGTCTATTTGATGCCATTACAATATAAACTCTGTCTTCTTTCTATTTTTTCCTCCAACACATTTCTAGTCTGGCCTATGAGATAAAATTCCTACATGTACCTTGGCAGTCCCATAGAAGCATATCTTTACACTCTCTGAGAGGTTGATGGGTATGAACTGACTGCAAGATGGAAGTTTCATTGTAAGTGATTTTAGCAAATTTTGCTCTGATCCATGAAATAAGTCTTTAAACCACACAGGTAGATTTTATTTTTACTAGTTCTTGGTTAAGATGTAAAGAAAATTAAAATTTTTTTTTCTTAGATGTTAGGTATTATATCAGCTATCAGCTTTTAGATTTTCTTTAATGAAGGTAAAAGCAGCAGTATATTGTCTGCTTATTAAATGTATTATGATAGTTGTTAGACAGTCAAGCCGTAACCCTTAATTCTCTGTTTTGGTCTTCAGTGTTACCTAGAAACTTGGGCAGGAAGACCACTGTCCGTGTTTTTAAGATGGAGATTTTTAAGCCGAGCATGGTGGTGCATGCCTGTAATCCCAGTATTTGGGAGGCTGAGACAGGAGGATCGTGGGTTCCAGGTCAGCCTCAGCAACCTAGCAGGGCCCTGTTTCCAAACAATAAATAAAAAGGGGTGGGAGTGTAGCTCAGAGGTAGAATGCCCCTGGGATCAATCCCTAGTACCACCACCAGAAAAAAGGAAAGGCTTTAACCAACCCCCGGTGAAACCATGTCACCGGAGCCTGCGCACCAAACCTGTGCTTCCTTGTCTCTCAGGTGCGTCTCAGGTTTTATTTTAATGAAGCCTATTCCAGAGTAGTGCCAGTCTTACTGGAAATATGGGTAGAATGATAAATTGTATCTTATAAGGGCATAGGTAAGGTCTGTAATTTCTACATTTTGTGGAAATTAAAAACCACATCACATTGTCTCCTATCTAAAGTCAATTTATTTTGGAATTCTTATACCTTTCTTTGATTTGCTTTGTGAATGACTTACTGCTACCTCACGCAAAGAAAGGGTGCAGTTTTAAACATTTGTACTTAAACTCCAGTGGAGCGAGGGAGGTGGTCTAGGGGAGGGTGGGGGGGATGAAGGACCACGTCCATTGACTTTATGTGCTTATGTGAGAACACCAATGCCAATCCTAAGATCCTGTATGGGGAAGGGGGGTGGGGAGGGAGCCGGGGGCAAGCCACCAAGTGCTGTGTGCATGTACGTCACTATCACTGTGAACTACGTTATGATGGGAGACTATAATGCACCAATAAAAGTAGAAAAATGAAAATTTGTACTTGGACAGGGCGCTCACCTGTAATCCTAGCAACTCAATAGGTTGAGGCAGGAGGATTGCAAGTTTGAGGCCAACTTGGTGAATTTAGTGAGACCCTGTCTCACTAAAAAATTAAAAGGACTAGGGATATAGCTCAATGGTAAAGTGCCCTTGGGTTCGAACCCCCCAACCCCGCCCCCCCAAGAAAAAGGTAAGAAGTCTTTCTTACCTTGGAGAAGCAGGTAACTTCTCCAAGGTTGAGCTCTTCTCTGACAAGACATTTAAACTTGAACCCAGCAGCTGGGTGTAGTGGTGCATGTCTGTAATCCCAGTGCTTGGGAGGCTGAGACAGGAGGATCACAAGTTCGAGGCCAGCCTCAGCAACTTAGGCCCTCTGCAACTTAGTGAGACCCTGTTTCCTAAGAAAAAATAAAATAGGGCTGGGGGTGTAACCCAGAAGTAGAATGCTGGGTTCAATCACTAGTACCAAAAAAGAAAAGAAAAGAAAAGAAAAGCATTTCTTTGGACTCTACGTCTATTATATTAGTTCAGGATTTTTTTTTCATTTATTCTTTTTTTTTTTTTTTTTTTTTTTTGCGGTACCGGGGATTGAACCCAGGGGCGTTCTACCTCCGTGCTATGCCCCCGGCCCTATTTTTTATACTTTATTTTGAAACCAGGTCTCACGAAGTTGCTGAGGGCCTCACTAAATATAGAGAGAGATAGAGACAGAGAGAGAGAGAGACAGGGAGGGAGGGAAGGAGAGAGAACGCTAGCGTGCGCGTGAGCTGAGGCTGGCTGCGAACCCGGATCCTCCGGTCTCGACCTCCCAAAGTACTAGGATCACAAGCATGCGCCACCACGCCTAGCTCATTTATTCTTTTTTTTATTATGATTGAGAATTAGATTACCATATAAAATGCTTTAGTTTGGCGACACTTTATGGTTTGATTGGTTTGGGACAGGATACCTAATAAAAGAACACCTAAATTTGATACTATGACATCTTGATTTGGGAATTTATAGCAGCACTTTTTTTTTTTTAGTTGATGAAACACTAATGCCATCGACAGTGAAGGCAGCCCTCGAAGAAGAGGGGAGTTTTTGTTTGGGATAGTTTGTATTTTTTCCTTTGCTTGAAAAGAAATTTAAGTGGAGTAAATACCATGCAATAACCAATGCTGGTTCTCTTGTACAAAAATTATCAGTAGGGAGTTGATTTGGATTTTTCCTCTTGGGTAGGGAGACCTATTAGTGGGCTCTTAAATGATAATTGCTAACATTTACTAGAATGTACTATACTTCAGATTCTGTGCCAGGCAGGCACTTGGCAGATTACAAAATTTTTTTTTTGTTGAGATCTTCATACACCATGCAGCTCACCTACTTAAAAGTGCATAATTGAGCTGGGCGAGGTGGCGCACGCTTGTAATCCCAGTACTTGGGAGGCCGAGAAAGGAGGATCTGGGTTCGCGGCCAGCCTCAGCTACTTAGTGAGGCCTCCGAAATTAGTGAGACCCTGTTTCAAAATAAAGAATAAAAAATAGGGCTGGGGGTGGAGCTTGGAGGTAGATGCCCCTGGTTCAATCCCTAGTATGGCAAACAAAACAAAACAAAAACCCCACATAATTGAATGGTTTTCAGTATGTTGACAAATGTGTGCAACCATCACTACAGTCATTTCTGGAACATTTTTATTACCTCAAATACTCAAATAGAAATCCAGTACCCTTCATCTTTAGCTGTTGCCTCCTATTCCGGTTTCCCTCCAACTTCCCAAAGCTAAGCAACTATGAAATTATCTTCTGTCTCTATAGATTTGTCTATTCTGGACTTTTGTATAAATGGAGTTGTAATTATAGATTTTTGTGACTGGCTTCTTTTACTTACAGTATCTTCAAGGTTCATCCAAGTTGCAGCATATATTTGTTTCCTCCTCCTCCTCCCCTTCTTCTTCTTCTTCTTCTTCTTCTTATTATTATTTTGCAGTACTGAGGATTGAACCCAAGCTTGTTCTACTGCTGAGCCATGTCCCCAGCCCTCTTTATTTTACTTTTGTTTTGGGGTACTGGGGGTTGAACCCAGGGGCATTGTACCTCTGTGCTCTACCCCCCAGCCCTTTTTTATATTTTATTTGGAAACAGGGTCTTGCTAGGTCGCTGAGAGTCTTGCTGTGTTGCTGAGGCTGTCCTTGAACCTGTGATCCTCTTGTCTCAGCCTCCCAAGTACTGAGATTACAGGTATGCGCCACCATGCCCGGCCCCAGCCCTTCTTAAATTTTTTTTTTTTGTTTTGAGACACGGTCTTGCTATTTGCAGAGGCTGTCACTGAATTTGGGATCCTCCTGCCTCGTCAGCCTCCTGAGTAGCTGGGATTCCAGGCTTGCGCCATCGCTTCCGGCTTCTTTCTTTTTATTGTTGAGTAATTCTTTTGTATGGATAATGTCACTTTTTATTTATCCACTAGTCCGGTGAGTAACCAGCAACTGGCTGTTTCTGTCCTTTGGGTTTGTGAACAATGATGCTGTGAGCACTCATGTACAAGTGTTTGTTTAACTACCTGTTTGCAGTGTTTGTGAGTGTATGCCTAGGAGAGGAATTGCTGGAGTAGCTAGAATTGCAGGGGTGTGCCACAGTCCCCGGTTGTCATTCTGTGTTTGCGGAACTGCCACATTTTCCAAAGCAGCTGTTCCATTTTGCATTTCACACTAGCAGTGTTTGACCGTTCTGATTTCTCGGCAATTTCTCAACCCTTGTTACTCTTTTTTATTTTCATAGTGGTGTGAAGTGGTTTCTCATTACAGTTTTGAGTGTCATACCCCTAATGACTAGTGATATCCATTTTATTTTCATATGCTTACTGAACATTTGTATGTTTCCTGTGTGTGTGTGTGTGTGTGTGTGTGGTGTGGTACTGGGGATTGAGCCCAGGGGCATTCTACCTCTGAGCTACACCCCCAACCCTATTTTATTTTTATTTTGAAACAGGGTCTCGCCAGGTTGTATGAGAGTCTCACTACTTTGCTGAGACTGTCCTCAAACCTGTGATCCTCCTGTTTCAGCCTCCCAAATACCGGGATTACAGGCATGCATCACCATGCCCGGTGTGTATCTTCTTTTGAAAAATGTCTATTTAAATCCTTTAATCCATTTTTAAGTTGGATTATTTCTCTTTTTTATTGTTGAATTGTAGGAGTTCTTTATATATTTTAGATATAAGTCCCTTATCAGATATATAGTTTGCAAAAATTGTCTTCCGTTCTGTGGGTTGTCTTTGTGTATGTGTATGTGTGTGCGTGTGTGTGTTTGTGTGTGTGTGTTTTACTGGGGATTGAACCCAGAGGCATTCTGCCTTCGAGCTACACACCCCAGCTCGATTTTATTTCTTATTTGGAAACAAGGTCTTGCTAGGTTGATGAGAGTCTCACTACTTGCTGAGGCTGTCCTTGAACCTGAGATCCTCCTGTCTCAGCCTCCCAAGTACTGGGATTATAGGTATGTGCCACCACACCTAGCCAGCTAGCCCTTTTTTAATAATTTTTTTATCTTGAGACATTTTTTTGGTGTGTGTGTGTGTGGGGGGTGGTACTGGGGATTGAACCCAGAGGCATTCTCCCTCTGAGCTACACCCCCAGCCCAATTTTCTTATTTTTTTTTTTAAACATGGTTTCATTAAGTTGCAGAGGGCCTTGCTAAATCCCCGAGGCTGGCAGTGAACTTGTGAACCTCCCATCTCAGCCTCTCAAGTACTCGGGATTGCAAGCATGGGTCACCACTCCTGGCTTATTTTGAGACCTTTTGAGGCTAGGTCTTGCTGAATTGCTCAGGCTGACCTTGAATTTGCAGTCGGCCTGCCTCAGCCTCTGGAGCGGCTGGGGTACGGGCGTGCGCCACCGTGGCCGGCTATAATCCCTTTCATATATTGCTGGATTGGTTTAACAGTATTTTGTTGAGGATTTTTGCATTCATATTCGTAAGTGATATTGATCTGTAGTTGTGATGTTTTTGTTTGGTTTGGGTATCAGGGTGATTAATACTGACTTCATGTGATTAGTTTGAAATGTTTTCTCCTGTTATATTGAAGAATTTGTGAAGAATTTATATTGTTTAAATGTTTGATAGACTTTAGTGATGAAGCCATTCGGATCTGGACTTTGTCAAATGCTGGTTTAAATTCTTATTTTAGGTACTATCCATTCCCTCCCTCTTTCATTGTTTCTTTATTTTTGTGGTGCTGGGGATTGAACCCAGAGGCATTGCACCTCTGAGCTGCACCCCCACCCTTTTTATTTTGAAACAGGATCTTGCTAAGTTACCACTCTGGCCTCCAACCTGCGATCCTCCTGTCTCAGCCTCCCAAGTATTGGGATTACAGGCGTATGCCACAGCACCCAGCTTCATTCCCTTCATTTTATACATAAGGAAACTGAGGCTCGGAGAGGTTAAGTAATTTGCTAACAAGTGACAGAGCTGGGATTTTGATCCAGAGTATTTTATGTTAACTGCTAGGATGATAGCAGTTGCATTGATTGAGTGATTGGTTCTGTATGTCTATACTGAAGGCTCTACCATAGTAATCTCCTGCATTAATCACTTGAACTTTTTATGCATTGTACCTACTTTCAGACAAAGAAATCTGACATGGAGATTCCGTGACTTTCTCTACTGAACCGTGACCAGGAAGTAAATGGTACAGTTGTACTTCTTGCTCCAGGCTCAGTCTCTTAATTGCTATTCTCTATTGTGTGCCTGGAGGGCCTGAGACATTCTTGCAGCAAAAGCAGCTGTGCCACATGTGGGCAGCTGAGCCCGATCAGGTTTTGCCCTGGACGTGAATGGGCTCACACTGCCTTGTAAGCTACATTTCAACATGCCTTACTCCGCACAACACTGAGGAAGAACTGGCTCTCCACCCCACCTTCTCTGCTCTGCAGCTAACAGTCTACGCCACAATTGTAGCAGGAGAACCTCTGTATCTATCACTCTACCCAGATGTAGTCAGGACAAGAGCAAGTTGCCACTGTGCATAATGTGGAAATACTCGTTAAGATATTTCAGTTAATTCAGCCAGAAGATTTGTGTGCTCTCTCTCAAGACAAGCACAGCATTGTACTTACTTATTTTAATCTTAATTTTGTTGTGAGGTTAGATGGTATCTAGCTTATTTGAGTGAAGAAGAAAATTGTCTATTTTTCAAGTTAGTAGCCTTTTTCTAATGTCCATTCACATTTAAAAATGAAGCTTGGTTTGGTGGTGCACACCTGTAATGCCACTACTTGGGAGGCTGAGACAGGAGAATTGCAGGTTCAAGGCCAGCTTCAGCAATTCAGCGAGACCCTCAGCAACTTAATGAGACCCTGTCTCAAAATAAGAAATATCCTAGCTCAAGATAGAATGCCCCTGGGTACAATCTTCAGTATTGGGGGGGTGGGGTGGGGGGAGGTTTAAAAGCTGACCTGATACCTGTGCATCTAGAGGGTTCCTCGAGTGGTGGACCTCACTGGATGTAGTGAGGTCTGATCTCCTGCAGGCTGAGGTGGGTGGTATATTGGTATTGTGACTGCCAGGGGAACACGGGACTGGAGACCTCACTATGGAACCAGATCCTCAGTGTCTGGCTTCTCTTGGCTCCTGCCAGGGTGGGGTGGGCCAGCTCCCTGTTAGGCAGCCCTTGGGGGCCGGGAGCTGGGAGTCCAGCTTCTTCAGTCAGGCTTCCAGTCAGTTCTCCTGCACCTCCTCTCTGACGTCCATGTTTAGAGATGCAGTTTCTCATGAGCATCCGGAGGATCCACAGTGGGCCTTGCCATCCTCCTTGTGAGCTCCTCCCGAGACATAGTGGAGTGGAGGACACACACCTCAGTGTGCTGACAGCTCTCCGTCTTCCAAGATCTGGCTGTCATATTGCCCTCTGGTAGGCTCCTTTGCGGTTCTCCTGTCCTTTGGTGTTTATACCTGCTGTTATTCCCTTACTGTCACCTTATTAGGATTCAGGAAAGAATGGTGGTAAATCCTATTTATTTTTCTTTTGTACATTACATCTCCCTGTCTTTTTGCCTAATTTATTTTCTTTATCCCTCCCTCCCTCCTCTCCCTCCCTCCTTTCTTTGGATTGAACCCACAGGCATTCTACCTCTGAGCTACACCTCCAGCTCTTTTTATTTTTGAAAACAGGGTCTTGCTAGGTTGCTAAGGTTCTCGCTAAGTTGCCGAGGCTGGCCTTGAACTTGCAATCCTGCTGTCTCAGCCTCCCAAGTACTGGGATTACAGACATGTACCACCACGCCTGGCTTTTGCCTAATTTCCTACTGTGTTGTACTTGTATGAATTTGTAAGAACTTCTTGTATATGAAGGATGTTGACTCTGACATGATGCAGTCCTTCTTTCCTCCATGTTAACATAATTTTGAAACACTGGCTGGAAGACGCTGCTGGGGAGTCCAGCTCTGGTAACGTGTGCTGATGGTCGTGCAGGGAGGTGGCTCCTGAGAACGGCTGGCTGCACCTTGGCTTCTGCATGGATGTGCTTTCCTTCTGTTTTTCTCCACCCCACGGAGGCTGTCTTCTCTAATGTTTGAGAAGAATTCGTACTGTTTCACAAATGAAGGACTCTGGCCAAATGGAAGCGTATCATTTGCCATCTCCTCTTCCAAGTTCTCCAAATGTATGGTCCTGGGAGTCAGCTGGAAAGGTCTGGCAACAGCTGGGTGGAGGAACACGGGTGCTCAGTTGCCTGCCAAGGGTCTGTTGCCTTAGCCCAGCCACATGCCCCAGCATTGGAGGGAGGCCACTTTTGCACATGTCTTGGAAGGGTAGAAGGAAGCTCTGGCAAAAGTAAATTCTCTCTGCATTTAGCAGTGGGCCCAGGGCCATGAGGAAGGGAATTAGAGGAGAGGAATTAGCAACAGCCCACCATGTGCGCCGTTGGCACGCGTGGACAGGTGTTCGCTCTCTGTTCATGGGATCTGGTTTTCAGCAGAGTTGTCAGGGTTTGACCATGTTCCAATTCCACTTAGCTTTTATCCATGTTCCTTCTACCCTAACCAATTTGAACAAAATGTCCTACAGTAGCAGATAGGAAAATTACATCGAGTGCAGTCTAGGAAGCTGTAGCCAGGTGGGGCCTGGCCGTCCTGAAGCACAAAGCTTTCAGTGCACGTGTCTGTTGGCCAATGTAGTGGAATTTGGAGTCTGAAATGACCCTGGAGGAAGCCGAGGAACTTAGCTCTGTGTCACCTGCACCTTCCCTCGTGTCCTCGGGAAGTGGCTATGGTCGTTTCTCCTTTAGAATAGTCCCTGCATTTTCCCTTACTCTGACAACTGCTACTGTCATGTCATTCCAGGCCTGGTTTACTGTCACAGCTTCCTGACCCAGTACCTGACTTTTAGCTTCTTCCCAATTCCTCCAGTAAGGTACTGCCAGACGTACTGTCCTCCTAAGTGTGGCCCTGATCGTGTTAACTTTTCTTGAACTACTTCTCTTTGTAAGACGTGGCCCTTGATCCATTCAGTGACCTCTGGCTGAGTTTTGAGGCAGCTTGGTACTGAGTTGCTGTGATCTAACGTTATGCCTGGCTTAAAGGAGGCGAGCAGGCTCTGGAGACAGTGTTGTGCTTCTGCTCTGGAGTCCCCACTCCACGCGGTGGATCTGTGGAAACGCTCTGGGAGCAGGCACCGTCCTCAGGCAGCAGAGTGACGATGCCTGGGAGATGTTTAAAACCGAAAAGCCACCGTGGCAGGCTACGGAGAAAGCCCAAAGTCAGTCCTTGGTGGTGGACTTTCTTCAGCGTCACATCTACCAGAGAGCTTCATTTTGGGGTTTTCTTATCTTTGAAAGGGGAAGGGGCTGGAGTGAATTATGTGTCAGTTCCCACCCAGCCCCGAAGGCTAATTTTCCTTCATTCTTTGCTTTCTTCCGAAATTAAAACTAACGAGCTATTTCTGGATTTTGGATTAGGGATTTCTTATATCTTTGTAATTCTTTCCCTGGCGCATTTTACAGTTTTCTGTGGGTATATGCTGCTAAAGGGAATTTGGATTTGCCATCTGGCTATTTTTTAGGAAAACAGACAAAGTGGGGAAAATGCCATTGCGTTTTCCTGGCTCAGAGCTTCTCGTCTGTGGAAGTCTCCGTTTGCGCGTGATTCTAACACAGTTCTCGCTCTTCTGCAGACACGATGAGGCGAGTGGTGCGGCAGAGCAAGTTCCGGCATGTGTTCGGACAAGCCGTGAAGAACGACCAGTGCTATGACGACATCCGGGTCTCCCGCGTGACCTGGGACAGCTCCTTCTGCGCGGTCAATCCCAGATTCGTTGCCATAATCGTAGAGGCGAGCGGGGGCGGAGCGTTCCTTGTGCTCCCTTTGCACAAGGTGAGTGATTTGACCTTCCCTTCTGCTAGATTCCCCCTGGAGGTCGCTGTATTTTTTCTGTGATAGAGTGACAGGTCACTAAAAATTGTGTATTTGCTGAGAATATTATTCTGATGTAATTGAGGTTAAGTTCCACATGACTTGCTAACTACATCAATTTTTCTCTAACAGAATCATTAAACGGAATGGTGACCTCTGTCCTGGGTGTGCCCTGTGTGCATGAAAAGATTATTATAGTGATGCTGTGAGTGTGGGCAGACATAGGAAGTTTATGATTTGGTTTGTAATCATCTACTTTTTACAGTGTAAAAAGTTTTTCTTTTGGAGGTAGTTTTAAAAACAGTTTTTTGTATATGTATTTATAGTTGTTGTGTGTGTATTTGGTACTGGAATTGAACCCAGGTGCATTCTACCTCTGAGCTACACCCTCAGCCCTATTTTATTATTTTTTAAAATTTTGAAACAGGGTGTCACTAAGTTGCAGAGGGCCTCGCTAAGTTGCTGAGGCTGGCCTCGAACCTGTGATCTTCCTGTCTCATCCTCCCAAGTACTGGCGTTACAGGTGTACGCCATCACGCCTGGCTCAGTTATATTTTTAAATGGGTAGACACTTGTAAGATAATGTTCTCTTTTTTGTATGAAGTCAGGAGGACTAAGACCTTTGGGTTTTTGAATAGTAAGTGGAACAAGATCTCAAGAAAATGTTCCAAAACGGTATAGACGTCAACTCTGGACAGTAATACATTTCAGCATAGGATTTAAACAGTGTCAGCGAGTAGTAGAAATAAAGGATCTTGACTGAGCGTGGATCTGCGTGTACTTCAACTTCAGCGGGTTTCCAAATCCTCTTTTTTCCTTACTTAATCTTCCCAGAGAGCCTGCTCCAAGGTGGGAATAACATAGAAATTTTGTACATTTGCTGAGTAAGCCTGCACTTTATCAGCAAATCTTAGACTTGTAAATAATGAGACACACACACACACACACACACACACGCACACACACACACACACACGCATTCACGCACACTGAAGAGAGTGGAGACTCAGTTGTTTTCCAGTTAACCTACAGGAGGAAAAGTAGTTGGGCGAGTCCTAAACTCTGGTGAAAGGGCTCGGTGCTGGGGGGATGCAGATGTTGAGTCATTACAGCTGTCTCCACTCTGCTACTAACAGCAGGGGAAGTGGACCCTCTTACCCCGCCCCCTCATCTGAGCCATGCATATTAGGGGTGCATTTCATCATAATGGATCATGGGATTCTTCTGAAAGTGGTCACAGTAAAATGGATTTTTTTGGTCAAAGTATTGTTTCCCATTATATTTTTGTTTTTTTCCCTTGGGAAAACACCCAGTTCCCTTGTATTTTTCTCTCAGAGATGCTCACGACTAGCTTGTGTTATTTTAACATCTGTATTTTACTGGAGTGGCTGGATCGATGTGATACCACACCATAGAATCAGCTCTCTCCAGAAGAAGGAAGCCGGATCTCTTTGGGGAGCAGACTTGATCTGTGCTTCCAGATGTACCTTCTTACTGGCATAGGCGAATCTTTTCATTAAATTGAAAAATTTAAAAGGAGACTTTCCATTAAATTAAAATTTTCTACTTATTTTTTTTATTTCTGTGGAACAATTCTCGGTTGAATGGCAAATAACCATACTACATTATTATAACTGTAGTTAACCTGATTTTGAAGTGGAGGCTTGAACTAATGTCAGTTGCATTTGGTTTCTGTTAACTTTCTAGTTTATTCCTTCCCCAGGAGCAGGGAGCAACTGGAAACTTGATGTTTTACTGGTAGTTTTTAGGGCGGTCAGCTGAGAAGACACCCACAGCTTGTCGATCCAGGTCAGGCCCTGGAGCATCACAGTCTGTTTTGGTGTTAAGAGGTTTTATTTTCCCTTTTACGAGGTGAAGGATAAATTTAAGACATTCTTTTCTTCAAAGAAATGGAAAAGGCTAATTAAGAAGTCCAAAATAAACTTTTGAGTGGTTAATCTTTCACTGATTTCAGACAGTTCCCTTCTACTTCCTTCCACATCTATAAAAGGCTTCTCGAGTCTGTCTTGTTTTTACAAACTATGGAAAACTTTGAGTTTCTCTTACACCATTTAAGAGAGACCTGTATGCAGTTCCTAAGCTACTGGCTCTTAGGATTTGGTTTTCACCTTCATTAAATGGCCTACACTTATAAATACTAGTTTTAGTATTATTTTGCTCTATAACCATCCGTACAGGAATTAGAATAAGTTGCTTTAAAAATGATCATGTTTGGATTGAGTTTGGCTTTTGCAGGAGCCGTGAGGGGCTTTCTTTTCCAGGCTATGATAACCTTCTGTGGCTTTGCTCCTTACATATTAGTTTGTTTTGTAGGAGGTGACACTGGTATAATCTAAATAAAGCCAATGCTTGGGGTTATTGTCATTAGAAGGCTCATGAGCACCCCGAGTGATCTTCGTGTATTCAGGTGTTTTTAGTTCCTAGTGTCGGCACGGCATGGAGGGAAGTGCACAGGTCTGGGACTTGAGGAGCTGTGGAGTTCGGTCCTGGCTCAGTCACTGAGCTGTAGTGAGATTGGCAGTGTGTCAGTCTGTCCTGCTCTTCTTTCTCTCTCTGTAATTTAAGGGGCTATATATAAAAGTGATTTTCTGCCTTGGTTATTCTAGATCATCTCAAATGCTTCTCATCTCCTCTGGTTCTCAGATATAAAGTGATTTCTGATGGAGCCAGTTTAATACTCAAAATTCAGCAAAGGAAACACCGTGTCCCCTTGTTTCCCCTTCTTAGTCCAGCATGTAACTGTGGAAAGGAGAGGCCGTTTTACGTTGGCTGCTTTTCCACCACGGCCAGTGCGGAGCCCAGCAAAGAAGAGTGTTCTGGACTGTCAGAAGGGTCTGCTTAGAGTGGCACGGCCTGGCCATGCGCCCCGGGTGTCAGGTCACGTTACCCCTTCTTGGCTTCTAAGATGCTGGCTGGCTACTGGGGCATCAGTAGCCATAGAAAACAACCGTTTTCCACATTTTAGGGAAACCTGTACTTCTGCCTGCTTTATGGGGTGGTTGCCCTCTTGATGCCTACCTTATAATTTTGGTGTAATCATAAGTGTTTGAGTAAGGATTATGAATTTTACACTTGTCAGGTGATAACTTGATTGCTTCTATTGCTTTTTGACCGTCCCGTGATGAGTGGGTTTGAGCCTCTGTGAGCTAAGTGCTGCCGTGTGCCAGCATCTTCCCTTCAAGAGCACTACATCTAGTTTGTGTTGGGCCATTTCCTAACCTTCCCCCAGAAAGCATCCTAGCAGATTGCTGGTATTTAGGTATTTATCTCCTCTGTAGAAAAGTACAGTCTTGAAGGAGAAATGATGGAGACCCCCAGGAACATAGTGGAGCCCTTAATCCTAATGTAGGGGTCTTTTTATTTTTGGGGGGTACTGGGGGTTGAACCCAAGCACATCCCACCTCTGAACTACTATCCCAGCCCTTTTTTATTTTGAAACAGGGTCTCACTAAGTTGCTGAGGCTGGCTTTTAACCTGTGATCCTCCTGTCTCAGCCTCCCAAGTACTGGGATCACAGGCGTGCACCACCACACCTGACTGTAGTGTAGGGATCAGTGTCTTGGCAACCATGAAATAGTTTTATAAGTTAATAGTTTTAAAAGTAAAGAGCTGGGCATGGGAGTTTACACTTGTAATCCTAGTACTTGGGAGGCTGAAATAGGAGGATCACAGGTTCGAGGACAGCCTCAGCAACCTAGGAGACCCTGTTTCAACAAAAACAAAAAGGGCTGGGGGTATATCTCAGAGGTAGGATGTCCTTGGGTTCAATCCCTGGTGCCACACACAAAAAAAGGAAAATCCCAATTCCCAAAGATAATGTGAAATTATATATGAAATCAAGATAGCAAGAAATTCTCCTCTAGGCATATATTAGTTTCCAGTCCATGTTGCTGCCAGCCTGGGTTATTCTAAACATGGGAGCCGAGTGTTGTTTTCAATAACTACCTCAGGGGCTTCTGCTGCTGATTCCCTTTGTTTGTTTCGATAATCGGCAGATGATGGTTTTGGTGCTGCTTTGGGGGCTGTCTGTACATGGTAATGTTGAATACACACTTATTGATGCTTTCAGAAAGACTCCTGTTTAAAAACACATCTTTCTATGAATTTCTCTTGAAAACTAGTAAATAATTGTCAGCAGTAAATAGGGCTTATTATTGTGACCTTGTGAGGCTTGTGGCTAGATTCTGGGAGGATGTACAAGTGAGACAATGGTCTCTGTCTTCCAGGACATAAAATCCAGAATGGAAAGAGTAATAGGGCAAATACATTGGAACACACACTTGCGCATGCTCACGTTCACTATGTGCACACTCGCAGCAAGAAGTTCTTAAGAATGGATGTATATGCTAAGCATATGGTTTACGGGGTTTTGTTAGGAAGGTCTTATTAGAGAAAGTGGGATTATAAGAGGTCACTGCTTGAGGAGCACGGAAAGTGCTCAGCCCCGAGGTGTGGTGACAGGTTAGCTCACACACGTGACTACCGATTGTGCCGTATAATGCTTCCCTCAAGCTGGGGCATGCCACTCCGCGTGACTTTTCCAGGTGTGGCTCAGTACATTCTCTTCTTCCTCAGTCTTTCAGAGGATGAATAGTATATAGCATCTCATTGAACACTAGTTGGCTTTGTGGCTTTGGCTATGAGGGGTACTTTTCTTCTTGTCATAACTGTACAAGCTGCCGCGTGGCAAGAGCATGCGGGTTTTCAGCCCTTTGCGTAGTCTACCACGTTGGCACGATCCGGCCTTGCGTTTGTGAGGTAGCCACGCGCGTGATGTGTGACTGGAGCTTTCTCCCCTATTATGAACCACGAAGACCCATGTAGACACCAGTGCTTCTGGTTAGACACACACTACATATACACTTCCCATCACAGCAGACCTGTAAGTTCTGACTTAAACATGAAAGGTTTGGGGGGTGATGGTTAAAATTACATGCTTTTAGTCTCTTGACATTTATGTGAATAGAGGCTGCAAACTGGCTTCTTAAGCTGCACACTGGGTGGCTTCTGTCTTCCCTACTTGCTTTGTCCCTTCTTCCTCCCTGACCGTGGCTAGAGTGAAGGAACTTTGGTGTCTTGGTGAGATGACTCGTTTCACCCTTACAGTAACTGCTGCGGAGAGGAGCTCTGGTGTGGGCCATGATGGGGTAGATGTGGTCAGGTCTCCGTTGGCCTTTGGGACACTGTCCCTTCTCTTGTTCCTTTGGTGTAACTGTTCAGTACCTTTGTATTCACAGTTTATGCCTCTCCTATTTACTTTGGGAACTGTATGGAGGAATATTTGGGATCTTGCTTTATTGTCTGTGAACTCTCTTTTAAACTCATTTTATAGTCTTCTTCAACTATCATTTTGTGAAAGAACATAGCCTTACAGAAGATCATTTAAATGACATTTCTTAGTTCTCAGAAGGATGATGCATAGCTAGTGCCTTCTAGATGCATAGGAGAAAAAAATAATTCATTGTCTATAATATGTGCCTGAGGGCATGAGGACTTAAATCCCTTATAAAACCTGGGTTGCCAAGGGTAGCTTTAGAGTTTTTCTGTCGTGTTTATTGAATCTTGAATAAAGAAATCTTGATTCATTTCAGTCAGGATTCAAAGTACTTGTCTTTTTTTTGGTGGTAATGGAAGTTGAACCCAGGGACATTGTACCTATGAGCTACATCTCTAGCCCTTATTTTTTATTTTGTGAAAGGGTCTTGCTAGGTTGCTGAGAGACTAAGTTGCTGAGGCTGGTCTTGAACCTATGATCCTCCTGTCTCAGCCTCCTAAGGACTGGGATTACAGGCATGTGCCACCACCTCCAGCTATTGTTTGTTCCTTCATTTACTCCCCAGCTCAAGTATTACCTGTGATTTTCTGAGACAGAGGAAATCATCCTGTGGGTTCTCCTAGTTGCTTGTCCATACCACCAGCACCACAGGCTGCATCTTCACCTTGTATTACAATTATTTTCTTATTCACTTAACCAATGGAGAGTAGTGGTTAGAATATATTGTTTATCTCTTGACTTGCTTGGATGGAGGATGCAGATTGAATGGCTGTTTGTCTGTTGGCCTGTTGTACGGGTTCCCCAAAGTCTCGTCCTACTGTATCGTGGTAGGCACCTCCAAGATGGCCTCCAGCAACCCTTGTTTTCCGGTGCTCCCGCCGTTGTATGGTTCCTCCAACATTAAATAGAGCTGAACTGTGTAGCCACAGGATGTGGTGGAATTGATGAGACTGGGTCATGAGAGTCTGCTGGCTTCTACTTTGTCTCCTTTAGAGCTGCCACATCGTGAGCAAACTGAAGCAGCAATGTGGGGACAGGTCCGTGGACCTCCCTCCCACCAGTGGCCACCGCCCAATGACTGTCTGACTGAAGGTGCCATCTTGAAGGTAGATGCTGCAGCCCTAGTTAAGACCGACCTTGAGCCAGAACCACCCAGATAAGCTCTTTTTGAACTTCTGACCTCAGAAACTATGAAATAATAAGTGTTAATTATTTTAAGCAGCTGAGTTTGGAGGTAACTTGTCAAGCAGCTATTGATAACTAATACATGTATTCTCAGACTGTAATCTTCGACTCATGTTAGTTTATACAATGCATGCAAGACTAACTCGGAATGGTCTAGAAGGCCTTCTAATAGGTTTAAGCACTGTCTTTCTACCTCTCCTTTAAGAAACATAAACACATATACATATAGATATAAGCTTATAAACATTCTTAACTACCTCTTAAATGAGCAATTGAGGAATTTTGGGTAGTAGCAAGGAAAAGTTGTATTCTGTGGCAGGACTGCAGTATCTCCTGTATTTCAGGGTACTTTCACATAACCTAAAGTAATATTATAAGCTCACAGTTGCTATCTTATGTTCAACTCCTCATCATGTTACTGGTTTTTAGGAAAAGTCTGGAATGTTAATGTTGATGAACTAAAGGTGTTTTTCTTTTCTTTTTTTATAATTACCTGTATTTTTCCAAAATATTTTACAATGAATTTATTGCATAAAGAGATTATTTTTTAAAAAGGTATTATCAGGGCCGGGTGTGGTCGCACACGCTTGTAATCCCAGTACTTGGGAGGCAGAGACCGGAGGATCCGGGTTCGTGGCCAGCCTCAGCTAATTAGTGAGGCCCTCCGCAACTTCGTGAGACCCGGTTTCAAAATAAAGTATAAAAATAGGGCCGGGGGTGTAGCTCGGAGGTAGAACGCCCCTGGGTTCAATCCCCGGTACCGCAGAAAAAAAAGAAGGTAATATCAGTAATGGTATCCAAACATGTATAAAAAGCTAATTGTTGCTTAAGCTTAAAATTTAACAGTACTTTAAAAAACCTCATTCATTCATTAATTCATTCATATATTCTTTCCTTAAACCTTTGAGTGCCTGCTCTGTGCCAGGACCTGTGCTGGCTTATCGCTTTGAAAAAAGCATGAATAACAACTGCCCTTGAACTCTCTGGTGGGGTCGCCCTGTGTGCAGGAAGAGCTCCCACCTCAGACCTCTCCTGGGTGTAGGAGCTGGAAATGAAACAGAAGAGTAGGCCGGCCAGTTGACTGGACTGAGAAGTCAGGAGAGGTGCTGTGCCGGGGAGGGCCGAGAAGGAAGGAGGTGGTAGCCTCTCTCTCTTTCCGATGGGAATCTCAGAGTTTAGGTTGACTTTTCTGGTATTGGAGAAATGGGCTGTTGGATGAAATGGGATCATATTATTTGTGCAGCGTGTGAACTAGCACTGTGGGCCAGAAGGCGCTCTGAAGGATAGCTTCTTGGAGAAAATTATACATTTCTTGGCTCTTTCAAACCCTTCGCTTCCTGTTGAATTGTGCAAAATTGGTGTTTTCCTTGATTATGTGGAGAAAAAACAATAAGCATTTAGGATTATTGTTATAACTGAGTCAACATGGCATTTTTCCTTTGTATCATCGTCAGGAAGAGGCAGTGACTCCCGTCAGAGTCATACAAATGAGACTCCAAAATGAGCGGAGGCTGTGGTTGGAGGCCTCGTTCGCGAGCAGTGCTCAGTCGCTGCACTTGGTGGGTTGCTGCCATCCCTTTGTCCTGCATTGGAGGACTTGACACTCAGGTGGAATGATTGTCCAAACTCTCTTTTGTGGATTTAGAACTTGGATTCCTGAGTATTTACTTGGTTTGCACATGTATGTATTTTTTGTTAACTTTCTTCCTGTGAGTGAAGTTTTTTTTGGTATAGAAACTGTGATCCAGTTGATACTTAATCCTTTGCATTCTTTTTATTTATTTATTTATTTTTGGAGAACTTGGGATTGAACCCAGGGGCATTCTACCTCTAAGCTGCACCCCTAGCCCTATTTTATTTTTATTTTGAAACAGGGTCTTGCTAGGTTGATGAGTGAGAGTCTCACTACTTGCTGAGGCTGTCCTCGAACCTGCAATCCTCCTGTCTCAGCCTCCCAAGTACTGGGATTACAAGTGTGCGCCACCACGCCCGTCTGTATTCTTCTTTTGATAGAAGGCTTAATAACAAAAACAGTAGCGTGTTAGGGCTTTGATTCTGTCAGCTTCGGGGGTTGTCTCAGGGTTTGGAAAGTGCTCGGTTGGTCCCAGGCCTGGTGTGGAACAGCGGCAGTGATACTGAATCCACAGCAGTGCAGGTTTGCTGAGGGCTTCTGAGGGCTTCGTTAAGGGCCGGCTCCTCGCTGGTAAGTACCTTCTTTCACAAGCTGCTTCAGCAGGAGCGGCGGTCTCATGATGGCGCTTTTCTCTGGGGTCTTCGTCACTGCTGCACCTGCTGGATTTGCATTGGCCGCCTCTGCCTTGCTGCGCACGCTGACAGGCAATTTTCGTTTCTACAAAGAGCAGCTCCGGCTTGGATGCTGGTGGCAGCGCTGTAACCCTTTGTACAGATGTGGAAGCTTGGCACTTGGCAGCTTGGGGGTTACAGCAGAGGATTTTATTCAGTGCCATATCCTGATGTGTTGTGGGCTGCCCAAGCACTGCCTACCAAAACCGGTTCTGTTCCATGCCCAGAGCACCTTAAACTGTCAAGTGTGAGGGCCGGGAAAGGCTGGGGGATGGCATGGGAAGGGGTGGGGATGCAGGGGGAGGACACCAGGTGCAGAACAATGACTTCCAAATTATGTCACGAGCTGCCAGCCACACAAGCACTGAACGGCCTCATTACCACATGAAGTGCCACAGAAGGGCCTTTCATTTTCTCCTAATGCTATGTTTTCTACAGTCTCGCTGGGAGGGGGAAAGAGGAGGGACACCCTGCTCACCCCCATTTAACAGTGCAGCACAAAGTCCTGGCAGAAGGCACCTCAGAGTGTGCCCTGGGGCTCCCTGAGAGTGTGCCCTGGCAGATGCCGGTGTCTGCCCCTCCCGCCCCCAGAGATGAGCAGGCAGGCGTCCTTTGTGCTCTGCAGTTCACTGATATGTCCACAGCAGCCGGCCGCCGCGGGCCTGACGAGCCCTGACAGTGGTTTTTACCATATATGGCCATCAGAGCTCTGCAGCTGACAGCCGGCCAGGATAATTTCCTTCCTTTGCTTTGATTGGCTGCCTGGCAGCTCTGAGAATGGTGGGATCTGGGTGTGTGGTGAAGAGAAGCCACCGAGTCAAGTGCAAGGAATGTTTAACCCTTTCCTGGGCTTCTGGAGGGCACGGGTTGGTGCTGAGCAGCTCTCGCTGTGTACTGGGACAGCCCCGCTCTGGGAAAGTGGCTGTAACTCAGCCAGGAAAGGGCCTCGGGTACAGAGCACTCTGAAATAGACTCGAGGTGCAAGGAGCGCATCTCTGAAGCCATGACTTGTCCAGAAGCCACCTCATAACCGTGTGTAGCACACCACTCCGGCCGAGCTGAGTATCACTGCGGAGCGCAGGGAAGACAGCTGGGAGCAGGTGACGGGGGCATGTCTGCTGGCTCCCAGGAAGGGCGCCCCGGTTTCGTTTCTGACTTAGCTTTAAGTCATGAGTAAAGGATACAGGCTTCTGGATTGGGTCTGCGCGCCAGTCGTCTGGCTTATTTACAACTGCTGCAAGATAAGAACTGTCCAGCCACGGAGACAAGCATCACCCTCCCCTCAAAAAAGTTTAAAATACTCTCCTGTTTTTCACCCCACTTCAGGGAGGGTGGGCTTTCGTTGCGAAGCTTGTGGATGCCCGAGTGCAGAGCTGCGAGGAGAAGGTCGCCCAGGGCGCTCTCCATTCAGAGTCCCATCAGGAAGGGCTAGGCCACCAAGCGCTCTCCTTTCTGATGGGGCCGCGAATGCTTTAATGCCCTCGATTGTACTCACAGTTATGGTTCTTTAAGCTTCTCAGCTTTTCTGTCAAGCTGAATACCTCATCCTGGTTTTTGTTTGTTCTTAGCCCAGAAGTATCATATGGAATTACTTGTCTGCAGGGATGAGTAGGAAGTATCCAGTGTATACGTTTTTGTTAAATCAGGAAACACAACTTCTCTGGTTGCTATTGCATGCTCCGGCATGGTTGAGGAAGGAAATATTAACTTTTCCATGTTTTTGCTTTCCGATGATAAAATATTTGCAGCTTTACAGTAACTTCCCTTAACTCCTTAATGGACTTTAAGAAGGGTCTGTTCAGTATTCAGCCTGGTTTCTGGAGAGGGCCTGTGATTCCAAGCTTCTTTGCCGGGCACTGGCCCTTTTGCCTGCAGCCCGCTCTCTCTGACTCCCGGGCAGGTGCAGCTCCACAGGACCACACCGCCGCTCCCTGCCCGCAGTCACGTCTCTCTGACTCCCGGGCAGGTGCAGCTCCACAGAACCACACCGCAGCTCCCTGCCCGCTGCCCGGTCTCTCTGACTCCCGGGCAGGTGCGGCTCCGCAGGACCACCCCACGGCTCCAGGCAGCCTTGGTCGCTAGCTCACCTTACGGACAGGGTAACTCAATCTGTATACTTTACTCCAGAGCACCTCCTCTCACCCTAAAGCTTAGTGTTTCTGCTTCCCTTAAAGTAAAACGTCCGCAGAATGTTTTATTCTCTCAGCCACCAGCCTGTCAACAAATCATATATTGCGTGTGTCAATCTTTTTGGCTTGCTGCAGAGTCCTGTCTTGCTGTCCCTGCCACTCTCCCCGTCCCGTGACCACAGTCACCATAGCTCCTGCCTGTGGAACAGCAGGGGCTTAAGAGATTCCAGCAGAACATGGATCCACATATATAATTCTGTCATAAGAAAAAGGAAGTTGGAAAAAAGGAAAACCCACTTCAATAGCCCTCCTTTTTTGACTCCTTTGAACTCGCAGTGTGAATGGAGCCTTATGCTCGGGCTGAAACCTCCTCTGCTTCCCAGCACGTCCCACTCGCCATTCTCTGGAGTATCTTGCTCCAGAACCAGAAAGGAGTTGTTACTGAAATCTAGACACATAAAGTGATTTTTTTTGGTGTGTGTGTGGTACTAAAGATCGAACCCAGAGGCATTCTACCTCTGAGCTACACCCCCAGCCCATTTTATTTTTTATTTTGAAACGGGGATTTGCAGGTTGCTGAGAGTCTCACTATATTGTGAGGCTGTCCTCTAACCTGCGATCCTCCTGTCTCAGCCTCCCAAGTACTGGGGATTACAGGCTTGTGCCACCAGGCCCAGCTATGCAGAGTGATTCTGATGCTCTTTTCCTAAAGTGAAAACTTAGATGACTGTAACACGGAGCGAGCAGTTTCCCTGAGTTAGGTTACATGAGCTGCCTTTCATCACGTCCTCCCAGGAGGAGGCGTTTGGGCCCTCGAGTCTTAGCGTGTGCAGGTCGAGAATGGGAAGGTCTGGGAAATGAGACAGCTGCCTGTGCTGGCCCGGATCAGGCGGATGGGTAGAGAGCAGTCCGAGTCCAGCTCCCTCAGCAGATTTGAGTTTATTGATGAACTCCAGAGGATAAACTAGAAAGAAATTCTGTGTGGAATACCCGAGGGTCCTAAGGGTAGCATTTGAGTTGGCTGGTTAATGTGTCACTTTTCATCATCATGGGGGTTTATTAACCTTGTGAAAACACGTTAGTTAGACAAAGAGTGAGCATGCTCAGGGAAGCGTGGGTGCTTTTACCAAAATGTTGCGTGCCTTCATTCTTGAAGGAGCTAGTAATTATTAATTGATCCTCCTTAGCACCCATTTGGGTAGTATATTCAGCCAAATATATTGAACAAGCGAATATGTGCATTGAAAACAATTTTGGGAGAAATCACTCTTATATTAGTTAATAGTCATTCTGCATGATCTTTTTTTTTTTTTTTTTACAGTACTAGGGATGGAACCCAGGGGCATTCTACCTCTGAGCTACACTCCCAGCCCTATTTTTTACTCTTTATTTGGAAACAGGGTCTCACTAAGTTGCAGAGGGCATCACCAAGTAGCTGACGCTGGCCTTGAACCTGCAGTCCTCCTGTCTCAGCCTCCCAAATACTGGGATTACAAGCGTGCAGCACCATGCCTGGCTGCATGGTCTTTTATATACTGCATAAGACATATTGGAAGCATCCCAATGTTTAATTTAGAGGGATTGGGAGGGTGTCTGCAGGTATATCTGTAATGCACCATTAGCCCTTTAAAAACTCATTCCAGAGTGGAACATTTTCTGTGTTTGTTTGTATACATTTAAAATTGTTTGAATGCTCAGTACCTCAGTACTACTGCCCCCCGTATGTATATAGGATGAATGTGCTTTCTTTCTTAGTTTTTTTTTTTGTGGCACTGGGGATTGAACCCAGGGGCATTGTACTTCTGAGCTACACCCCAGTTCTTTTTTATTTTTTTATTTTATTTTGTGGTGCTGGGGATTGAATTCAGGGGCATTGTATCTCCAAGCTATACCCCCAACCCTATTTTTTTTTTTTGAAACAGGCTCTCACTAGGTTGATAAGAGTCTTATTACTTGCTGAGGCTGGCCTTGAACCTGCGATCCTCCTATCTCAAGTACTAGCCTCCTAAGTACTAGGATTACAGATGTGTGCCACCACGCCTGGCTTGATTTTTGTTTTGAAACAGGGTCTAACTAGATTGCTGAGAGTCTCATTACACTGCTGAGGCTGCCCTTGAATCTGTGATCCTTCTGCTCAGCCTCCCAAATACTGGGATTATAGGCATGTGCCACTACGCCTGGCAGTATAGTTCTTTTTTTTTTTTGGCTGTACCAGGGATTGAACCCAGGGGCGTTCTACCTCCGAGCTACACCCCTGGCCCTATTTTTTATCCTTTATTTTGAAACCAGGTCTCACAAAGTTGCGGAGGGCCTCGCTAAGTAGCTGAGGCTGGCCGTGAACCCGGATCCTCTGGTCTCCACCTCCCAAGTACTGGGATTACAAGCGTGCGCCACTACGCCTGGCTAGTATAGTTCTTAAATATGGATTCCTTTTTGGAATGAGGTGTGCGACAGATTAATAAAATACACTATTAGACCTAAGTGGAAGCTATTGCGATTTTCCATTAAAATTGATGGGTAATACCTTATGACTAGAAATATCATTTCTTAGAAGTTACATTGTATTTTTTGTGAGAATTATTTTGCAAAGTTGTTGAAATTACATTTCTTTTTAGACAAATTAAAGATCAATTTTACATTTACTGATGCTTAAATTTTTATTTTTACCACTCCCTCCAGAATGTCCACTGGAGGAAAATGTTGCCTAATTCTGTGGGTTTCATTGAAGCATCAAGCTTCTAGGAGTCTTTTGTCTACTTTGAGATTTTGAGAGACTTTCCCTAAATCCAAGCAAATGATAGCGCTGGTGCCTAGGACAGTTTCTGCACGGTGAAGGTTGCTGGCTGGAACACGCGCAAAGCCATCACCCTGAGTTTGAGCCGGCCGTGTGGAAATCGTGCCGTTCGACCTGGCCCTCGTGCCAGCTGTGCGCAGACTCCGGAGGCTGAGTTTCCCTCGCAGCCACGTTGCTTGGCTCTGGGCAGGCTACTGGATCCCTCAGGTACTTAGGATGTAAGCCAGGTTGTCACTGACTTCACCAGTGCTCCACAGTTTATGCACTGGGCTCTCCGCCAGAGCCTTTGGGAACCTTGGTGTTGATCGTGTTAGCCACTTACTGAGTTCCAGGCTATCCCAACCACTTGGAGCTTCATCCAGAAAAGCACAAAGCTATCCTGTGGTGTGTGATTGGGAAAAGTAAGTAATCAATGAGTTAAAAAAATTATTCAAAGCTGGGAGACCAAATGGCTGACTTACATTCAGCTAAATGAACTTCTGTGCTAGAAAAGTCATAACATTCTAGATGATGTAACAGGTGACGTTTCCTTAATAAAAGAGTAGACTGATTAGTAAAATGAAATTATTCTGTATATAACCCTTGGAAAATTGATGAGAGGTCCATCTGTCCGTCTTTCCTTCCTTTCTTTCCAGTGCTGGGGATCGAACCATGGCTTGGAGTGTGCTCTAGGCAAGTGCTCTACCACTGAGCTATACCCCCAGCCCCTAGAGGTTCTTAAAACTAAGTCGCCTTTTAGTCAAAAAATACATCTAAAAGCTGGCAGTAAATTCCTATAAAGCGCCCTTCCCGCTCAGCAGTCCTTTGGATTCGCTGCCAGGAGGCGCGGGTAAGCTGTGCTGTCACTGGCTTGCAGTGGCTGTCCTCCTGAGCGCCGCTTCACAGACCACGGAGTAGACGTGGGTGCCTCAGCTGCTCACCGGATGATACATGAGTGTGTGGCACGGGGTGAGTGGAAGCCGCATTCTCCTTCGTAGGAAATGTCTTTCACAACGATGTCTCCTCACCTTCACCACATTAGTATGGTCTCCAGTCTCCATGTACTTGAGCTCCTAGTAGTTTGCAAGCTCCCAGCCCTGCAGTTTTGGTAATACATTCATTTGGTGAAATACATTGTTTTGTTATGGGTAAGAACTTATTTGGAAGCATAAGCCCTTGAGAGCAGGATAGCTGATACTTATTTTGTGAATATCCAGCATGTCGTATGATCTGTGTACATTTAAAATGCCATTTTCCAGCTGGGCGTGGTGGTGCACGCTTGTAATCCTAATACTTGGGAGGCTGAGACAGGAGGATTGCCGGTTTAAGGCCAGCCTCAGCAAATTACGCCCTCTGCAACTGAGACCCTGTTTCTGAATAAAAAATAAAATAGAACTGGGAGTGTAGCTCAGAGGTAGAATGCCCCTGGGTTCCATCTTCAGTACCACAAAAAAAATAAAATAAATAAAGGAATAAAATGCCATTTCCCCACACTTTCTTTTTTTTTTTTTTTTGCGGTACCAGGGATTGAACCCAGGGGCATTCTACCTCCGAGCTACACCCCCAGCCCTATTTTTTTTTGGCGGTACCGGGGATTGAACCCAGGGGCGTTCTACCTCCGCGCTACACCCCCGGCCCTATTTTTTTATACTTTATTTTGAAACCAGGTCTCACGAAGTTACGGAGGGCCTCACTAGGTAGAGAGAGACAGGGGGAGAGAGAGAGAGAGAGAGAGCGAGCTGAGGCTGGCCGCGAACCCGGATCCTTCTGTCTCAGCCTCCCAGGTACTGGGATTACAAGCGTGTGCCACCACGCCTGGCTCCACACTTTCTTTTCACTATTGTTCTTTATCACTATCATGTATTTAGTGAATTCCCTTTGTCTTGTGCTGCAATAGGAAACTATCTTTCCCTGTTTGTTGTAAAGATTCATGATGGCATCACAGAGGAAGCAGTTGCTGGCCGAGTATGTTTTTATTAACTCTGTGTTTCTGATGGCTGCTGCCAGTCATTTTAACGTTACTTTTGTGCCTGTGGTATATTCCAGATTCTTTCCCTATCTGAATCTAGTATGGTCAGTGATCTTTTAGAACTAGGGATTGAACCCAGGAGCATTCTGCCTTCTACCTCCAAGCTACAACCCTAACCCTTTTTATTTTTTGTTTTGAAACAGGATCTTGCTAGATTGCTGAGGCTGACCATGAACCTGTGATCCTCCTGTCTCAGCCTCCCAAGGACTGGAATTACAGGCGTGTACCAACATGCCTGGCTAGATCTCTGCTTCTTCACTATCTCTGTGTCTGTTTCTTTATTTAGAAAATAGGGATAATAAAGTTCCTATATCATAAATGGTCTTGTAAGGACAAAGAAAGGTCATGAGACATTCCTAACATGTGATGAACGTACTCTAAAAGTATCAGCTATTATTATTATTTTCGTTTTTGATAGAAAGGATGATGGATATAGGTGACGGCTGCCCTTTCAGTGACATCCAGGTACTTGGGAAAATGTCTTGTCTTGTCTTGTCTTGTCTTGTCTTCTCTTCTCTTCTCTTCTCTTCTCTTCTCTTCTCTTCTCTTCTCTTCTCTTCTCTTCTCTTCTCTTCTCTTTGCTGTGGATTGAACCCAGGGGTGTTCTACCTCTGAGCTTCATCTTCAGCCCTTTTTTAATTTTTTTTTTTTTCTTGAAAGAGGGTCTCACTAGGTTGCTGAGAGTCTTGCTAAGTTCCTGGGGCTGGTCACGAACTTCCTGTCTCAGCCTCCCAAGTACTGGGATTACAGGCGTGAGCCACCCCCCTCCCCCGGCTGTATTCTAGTATATTTATTATTGTAGACTTATTAGGACTGAGATGGGAATAGCAGAAATGCTTATTCTTCTCAAATGTCATATTAGATTGAAGAATACTGGTGAATACCTATTAAGTTTTAGCCATGATTATTTAGTTTTAACTTGGGGGGGTAATGTTGTAAACTTGATTGTAATTAAGCACAACTAGTATTAGTACTTCCAGATTCCTCTCGGAATTGCTTTGTGTATGACCAAAAAGTTCTACTTAGCCCAGATTGAAAAAAAATCATTTGTTCTTAGAAGTTCAAATTCAGGACTATACTTTGCCATTAAGGATGCCAAATGTGGTTTACTGGGGAGAGTCTAAGAATGCTAAGACCTGGAGATAAAACAATTCAGGTAGGAAAACTTTTCATTGGGAGAAAAAAAAGAGTTTTAGGTAGTTAGTAACAATACATTGGTGTGTTTCTTAACTCTATTTTATATTTTTTCAAAATAGGGAACATATCATAAAATAATAGAATACTCACATACTCACCCACAAAATTGAACGAATGTTAAGATTTTGCTATGTTTATTTCATCTCTCTCTTCTCTTTTTTTTTCCCCCCTGGAAAAAAGCATAACAGATGTAGCTAAAATACCATTCTTCTTTCTTCTATTTTTCCCAAGAGGTAATCATTTCCTCAAATGTGTGTCGTATTTTTGTATTTTTACTCTACATTTACATATCTGTGACATTTATTTGCATCTGAAACTTTTCTGTAAATATTGATCCCCATACTGAAGGACAGTGAAGTTGCTTGTGCTTTGCCCCCATTCCCCACAGTGCTGCAGTACGTATTCTTGTGAAAAGAAGGGAGCGTTTCATCACGCAGACCTAGAGGTGGGATCGCTGAGGCGGACGTCCTCACTGCTACCTGTTACCATATCGCTTGCAAAAGAAATTGTAAGAGGACGTTGTCCTGTGAGCACTTTACATGAGGTTTTTTTTTTTTCCTGACGTTCTTGCCAGCACTTATATTTATACTTTTACATTTTTGCCTCTTATGATATATGTAAATGTTCCCTCATTCTTTTTTTTGTGTGTGTGTGGTACTGGGATTGAACCCAGGGGCATTGTACCTCTGAGCTACACCCACAGCCCTATTTTTACTCTTCATTTCGAACCAGGGTCTCACTAAGTTGGGGAGGGCCTCACTAAGTAGCTGAGGCTGGCCACGAACCCAGATCCTCCTGTCTCAGCCTCCCAAGTACTGGGATTACAAGCGTGTGCCACCACGCCCGGCTATCCCTCATTCTTTTAATTTGCAGTTTCCTAATTGCCAGTGAGATTGAGCATCTTTTCATATCTCTGTTGTTTTTCGCACTTCCTTCCCTGTGAATTCTCTGCTCATGTCATTAGATTGTTTGTTGATTTGTTGGGTATGTATATTGCATATTTTATCCCAGCTTCTAACTTTTTTTCACTTTTCATATATATATATATATTTTAGAACAACTCACGCAGCTCACCCTTCCTTCCTCTCCTTCCTCTCCTTCCTCTCCTTCCTCTCCTTCCCTTCCCTTCCCTTCCCTTCCCTTCCCTTCCCGTCCCGTCCCTTCCCTTCCCGTCCCTTCCCTTCCCTTCCCTTCCCTTCCCTCCCCCCCCCTCCCCTCCCTCCCTCCTCCCTTCCCCCTTCCTTCCTTCCTTCCTTCCTTCCTTCCTTCCTTCCTTCCTTCCTTCCTTCCTTCCTTCCTTGTTCACATCAATCCAAGTCCTAGGTTTATATGCCCCTCGTGCTGTCTTTTGTTACTCACCTTTAAGATGCATTCTTTATGTAACGAGTTCATTGGTACTCTTCTTTCTATCTCTTCTCTGGAAAAGTTGGTTTGACATGATCTCTTTCTTAAATATTTGGTAAAACTCACCTGTAAAACCACCAGGGCCTACTGCTGTTTTTTGATATTTGGTGGTTGATTTTGGGGGGAGGCAGTGGGTAGAGTGACGCTACTTACTAATTCTTTTATGGTTATTCAAGGCTTTTAATCTGTGTGTGTGTGTGTGTGTGTGTGTGTGTGTGTGTGAGAGAGAGAGAGAGAGAGAGAATGATACTAGGGATGGAAACCAGGGGCATTCTACCTTCAAGCTACACCCTGAGCCT
Organism: Glis glis; assembly: GCA_004027185.1. Classification (NCBI taxonomy): domain Eukaryota; kingdom Metazoa; phylum Chordata; class Mammalia; order Rodentia; family Gliridae; genus Glis; species Glis glis. Next base: position 4,984 of record PVJS01018429.1, on the reverse strand, counting down.
TTTTTTAAAAAATTTAATTTTGAAACAGGGTTTCTCTAAACTGATGAGTCTCTCACTACTTGCTGAGGCTGTCCTCGAACCTGCGATCCTAGGTTGTATGTTCATATTTGCTGAAAACCAAGGTAGATCCAGCAAATGTGTGCAGACAGAGTTACACATAGACACAGGGTTGATAAAGGTAGCTACAGTGGTTGATAAAGTAGCTACAGGGTAAAGGCGTGGTGGCGCATGCCTGTAATCCCAGTACTTGGGAAGATGAGACAGGAGGACAGCCTCAGCAACTTAGCGAGGCTGTTACAAAATAAAAATGGCTGGGGTGTAGTATGGAGGTAAAATGCCACGGGGTTCAATCCCCAACACTACCACTAATGACACTAAAAGGCAACTCCAGGGGAGGGGACATGTAAAAATTTATAACAGATGGCTAAATTCATACCAGAAAAAACAGACTATGTGACACAATATAACATAGCCAACATTTAAAAACATATTTTTTCCCCAAGCACACACATTAAACATGAACCTTTTTTTGCATACTGGGGATTAAACCTAGGGGCATTTTACCTCCAAGCTACACCCCTAGCCCTTTTTATTTTTTTTATGTTGAGTCAGGGTCTTGGTAAGTTGCTGAGGCTGGCCTCCAACCTATGATCTTCCTGTCTCAACCTCCCAAGTACTGGGATTCATATTCTCATTCATATTCATTCTTCTCTCTTCTCATTCATGTACATTCATATTCTCTTTCCTCTCTCTCCTCTCTTCTCTTTCTCCCCCCCCCCCATTCCCCGTGCTGGAGATGGACTGTAGCTGGAACACCAGGCAGCAGCTCAGCCACTGATACTCAGTGATAATTATGTCTTATGTCAGCCGGGCACAGTGGCGCACGCTTGTAATCCCAGTATGTGGGAGGCTCAAGGCAGGAGGATTGCACGTTCACTGTCAGCCTTAACAACTTAGTGAGACCCTGTTTCCAAATAAAGAATAAAATAGGGCTGGAGCTGTAGCTCAGAAGTAGAATGCCCAGCCGGGCGTGGTGGCGCACGCTTGTAATCCCAGTACTTGGGAGGCTGAGACCAGAGGATCCGGGTTCACGGCCAGCCTCAGCTACTTAGTGAGGCCCTCCGCAACTTAGTGAGACCCTGTTTCAAAATAAAGAATAAAAAATAGGGCTGGGAGTATAGCTTGGAGGTAGAATGCCCCTGGGTTCAATCCCCAGTACCGCAAAAAAAAAAAGTAGAAGGCCCCTGGGTTCAATCCCCAGTAGCACGCCCCCCTCCCAAAAAAAAAACAACAAAAGAAACTCCTCTGTCTTGTAGCTGGATTTGCTCTAATCTTAGAGACCTTGTCTTTTAGTTAGTGAATTTAACCTATTTGCATGTATCACAATTCATGATTTAGAGTTGATTTGATTTCTATTATCTTTTCACTTTTTAGTTTTCGTGCTTTTTTTCAAACCTTTTTTCTTTTTCTTTTCTTTTTCTATTTGATCGAATAGGTTTTGTTTGTTTGTTTTTCCTCCCTACCACCTTTCTTCCTTCTGCACACTTTTGGAAACTATGCATTCTTTTTCCTTTTTGGAAGCTATCCATTCTTTTTTGTATTTACTCTTACTTGTAGCCTGGTTGTAGACCTACAGTCTCAAGCGAGTCGTCCTGCTTTTCTCTGTCCAGGCTCTGAAACCCTTTGACTCTGAATATATGCCTTTCTACTTTGCATGTTACTGTCGTAATGTTCCATTTCTGGCTTGCTTTTGAATGCGCTCCAATTTGCCATCATTACTACTGTCTTACACAGTTCTCTATTTACCATATTGGCCAGGGTTTTCTTGTTCACTGTTATTTTGGTATGTCAGTCGTTTTTTCTGGTTCACTTTCTTTGAACAAGGGTCTATCCAGGGTAGATTCTTTTTGTCTAAAATGTCTTTTTGTTCGCTGCCTCTCTTTTTGTTGTTTTCCCATCTCTCTTGAGTCGTACTTTATCTGGGTATAGAATGCAAGTGTGGTTGTTTTTTAGCATTTCCAAGATACTCCCCTGTGACTTTGTTTTTGTCATTGCTTCTCAGAAGTCTGCCCACAGTCAGTCAGATATCATTCTGCTCTTCCTATCTTGGGATGTTTTAAATTTTGAAATGTTTTACATTCAAAAGAGTAATATATATAATTAAAATAATTATACATCATAATTATTAAAATTATATAAAATAGGATGAACTCCTGTGAGCCCACCATCACCAGCCTGAGCAATAATAGACCATTACCAGTAGTGCAAGTCAGATAACCATCTCGTGGTTTTTGGAGAGATGCAGTAAGAGAATTTGGTGAAACCACCTGGCTTGGGTGCTTAGTAGCTATTCCTTCTTTACAGAAGGATATGATCAGAGATGTGGTAGAGTGGATTCCAGTATTAGTGAATTTCGAATAACGTTTGTTGAACACTTCACGTGACAAGTTTTTTTTAATATTAATTTTTATTTAAAAACAGGGTCTCACTAAGTTGCTGAGAGTCTCAACGAGGCTGGCTGTGATCCTCCTGTCTCAGCCTCCCACATGCTGGGATTACAGGCATGAGCCACCATGCTGAGCCACGTGACAAGTTTTTTACCTTGGTTATCGCATTAATTCTCACATCAGCTCTCAAAGAATGAACTGTTGACATATTAGTATTACAGATGAGGAGCTGAGCTCGAGAGCTGGAGTAAGTTGGCCAAGAACTTTACTACCAAAAATGACCCGTGGTTCCTTTTTATTACATTGGATTTTAGGTAATACCATATTCGTTGACAATTCTTTTTTTTTGTGTGTGTATGTGTGGTACTGGGGACTGAACCCAGGGGCATTCTACCTCCAAGCTATAATACCCCAAGTTCTTTTTATTTTTTTTTTGAAACAGGGTCTCACTAAGTAGCAGGCTATCCTCTTGTCTTAGCCTCCCAAGTACTGGGATTACAGGCATGTGCCACCATGCCGGCTATTTCCTTTTCTTTCCCCCCCTCAGTCCTGGGGATTGAACCTAGGTCCTCAAGCATGCTAGGCAAACACTACCATTAAGCTACATCCCCAGCCCCTGGGTTTAGTGAATGTGCCGGGGAAAGGAGGAAGAGGTGAAGAAACCTAGGCCTCAGGTCTGTGGAGAGGGCCATCTCTAAGTCTCAATTAAGAACTCGCCCTTTTCAGCAGAACACCTTCCCAAGATTGTGCCCACAAGCCTGGGCGTCCTTCTTCAGTGTTCTTCCTCCCCGGGGCCTGTCATGAAGGACCATGTCTTGTGCTGCACTCGTAATTGGCTATTTACATGTTTCTCTCTCATTGAATCCACGCTCAGCCAGGACGGAGCTGCCCTGTTCACATCTGTGTATCTAGCACTTAGCAGTGTCTGGCCCATGGAAATCCATAAATAACACATATTCATTAATTCTTAATGATGGAGTAATAAAAGTACTATGCTAGAAGAACTATTAATAAGTGACAGTTTTTATTGAATATTTGTTGTATTCCAGATGCTATAATTATTATTTTGGCGGGGGGGCACTGGAGATTGAACCCAGGGACATTCCACCTCCGAGCTGCACTCCCAGCCCTTTTTATTTATTGTTTTGAAACAGGATCTCACTAGGTGGCTGAGAGTCTTGCTGCATTGCTGAGCTTGTCCTCGAACCTGCAATCATCTGTCTCAGCCTCCTAAACTCTGGGATTACAGGAGTGTGCCACCACGCCTGGCTTATGATTAATTTTTTTTACATAATTTACACAGGTAATTGTAACACAGTGTTATGATTTACTTAAACATGTTTTCTCATTTAATCCTTAACCACAATCTTGAGAGATAAGTATTATTGTTAACTATTTTACAAATGATGATGAGCTAGAGCTTAGACTTGCCTAAGGTTTAAGTAGTAAACTTAAGTAGTTAACTTAAACTTGCTGTTTAAATAGTAGAGCCTGGATTTGAACCCATGTCTGTCTGACTCCAGAGCCTGTGGTCTCAGCACTTTTAGCACATTGCTTCTCTGGAGATTTCCACAGTTGAGACAGATTGGAGAAGTCATAGAGTTTACTAATCTTAAAAAATTAGCTGGGCGTGGTGGCACACGCTTGTAATTCCAGTACTTGGGAGGCTGAGACAGGAGGATCTGGGTTCACGGCCAGCCTCAGCTACTTAGCGAGGCCCTCCACAGCTCAGTGAGACCCTGTTTCAAAATAAAAAAATAGAATAAAGCTGGGGGTGTAGCTCAGAGACAGAATGTCCCTGGGTTCAATCCCCAGTACAACAACAACACAACAACTTGCCAAGAAGCCTGCCCCAGTGTAATTTGCCATAACAAGAGCAACACACGGGCTGAGTTAGACGTGGTTGTGATTCCTTTTTGTGCACCTGCTCTAAGAGCACATACAGCCTCGCCACCGACTAGCATTAACCTATTGAAAAACAGTAGCTTTTCTCCACCTGCTGTTACAACAGCACTTGCCTTGATTGACACAAAATTGGCCTAATAAGCCAGTTTGCTTGTTAGAGTCGAATGTGTAACATGTGCAAATTGTGGTGACTATGACCAGCATTAAGCATTTTATTCTTACTGAGATGTGGAATTGGATAATGGGTGAGGTCTAAGTTGGTGTTAATTAGATTGTCTGGCTTACATTTCTCTTTATTGAAGGCAGTGGGGAGACTATAAGACATTAAAATATATGCCCTTTAAACCGGGCGTGGTGGCACACGCCTGTAATCCCAGCTACCTGGGAGGCCGAGGTAGGAGAATTGCAAGTTTGAGGTCAGCCTGGACAACTCAGTGAGACCCTGTCTAAAAAGAAAATAAAAAGCCGGGCGTGGTGGCGCACTCTTGTAATCCCAGTACTTTGGGAGGCAGAGACCGGAGGATCCGGGTTCGCCGCCAGCCTCAGCTCTCTCTCTCTCTCTGTCTCTCCCTGTCTCTCGCTCTCTCTCTCTCTCTCTCTCTACTTAGTGAGGCCCTCCACAACTTCGTGAG
>PVJS01018428.1:21548-35084 GCA_004027185.1 Glis glis | reverse complement strand
AAATTTATGAGGAAAAAAAAAAAAAAAAATTAGGAAAATAATTAAATTTGCATAGTGAGTTTCTCCCAACCTTATCAAACACCTCATGGCTCATTGATTTAGATACTTAGAGCATGTTAGTGACAAGTGACATTCCTCGACATGTAAAATGTGACAGGTGAACTCCTCCAGGACATTGTTTCCTGCTCCTTGGTGGTCTAAAGGAGAAAAAGGGCTTGCTGTGGTGAGTCATTCTTGCAAATCTGCAATATACACTAATCTATTCTTCACTATAATGTTGGATAGTAAAAATAAATTAAATGGAACTACATACCAATTACAGTGAACTATGTACAGACAATGACACAAGAAGATTCAATTGCTGCAGTGTAAGTCTAACTAACCTACACTTAAGGTTCTCACATAGCCATGTGTCTTATGGTGTGGCAGCAAAGGACTGGGCTAATCAGACGTTCCTGCAGAAGTGGACCAGCCACAAATGGGAGCAGTTAGCTGAGAGCCTCCAACTGCAGCATGTTCAGGATCCATTCTGACATTTGAACTAAGGCTGTGCAGTTCCCTGGCATCTCCCAGAATACATTTGAATCTGATGATTGGACTACAACTTTGGCCATTTCTGCCTAATGTCAATTCATCCAGGGGCAATCTTGTGCCAAAGCTTCATGATGGGTAGATTGAGACTTTCTCTGAGCAGCTCCATAGACTGAGGCTTTTTCTGCTCAACCCTCTTCTCCCTCCTTCTATAGATATCAGATCAGTATCATGTACTAACAATTTTCCTTGCCAACTCTTGTTCTCTCTCCCTTTCAACTTTCATATGTGCTGTCCTATAATGAATCTGTTATACTTCAAATTCCATCTTAGTATCTGCTTCCTAAACATATTTGGTTGTTTTCACTATATTATGGTAGACCCTGGTACCTAAACTACTACAGAGTATTGCTGTAACTTCATGCAACCTAGAACAGTATAATATAAACCTGTATTTATTAGTTCATGCTATATTAGCACAGACAGCTTTCCAAGTTTTAATAGTGAATAATTCTGAATAATCAGGTTGATAAAAGCTTTAAAATCTTTAGGGAAAACAAAGGAATTTATTTAGTCTCTCCAATATATTTTAGTTTGCCAATCATGGTTTTACATTCTGTATTTATGATACATTACATTAAACTTTTTTTTGTGTGTGTGGTACCGGGGATTGAACGCAGGGTTGTTCTACCTCCGCGCTACACCCCCGGCCCTATTTTTTATACTTTATTTTGAAACTGGGTCTCACGAAGTTGCAGAGGGCCTCACTAGGTAGAGAGAGAGAGAGAGAGAGAGAGAGAGAGAGAGAGCTGAGGCTGGCCGCGACCCCGGATCCTCCGGTCTCTGCCTCCCAAAGTACTGGGATTGCAAGCGTGCGCCACCACGCCCGGCCATTACATTAAACTTTGAGATCCCTTAGCACTGTAGATAGAAAGTATCTTAGAGTTAAAAAAGTTTGATTCAAATCTCACATCAATTTGTACAATTTTCTCATTTGAGTGTTATAGTTAGATATAAAATGTCCCCTAAAATGCTCATTTATTAATATTTGGAGTTGACATAATTGAGTCATGCAGGTTGTAATCCCAGAAGTGGATAAATCCATTGTAAGAGATTTACCTGGGTGGTACCCAGTAGGCCGGTAGGTGTGGCTGGAGGTGGTGGTACGGGGGGGCGCGGCCTTGGAGATTATATCTGTGGTTTCTCCTCCCCTGGCTTGCTCTTGCTTCTGGCCTCCATGATGTGAAGAGCACAGTCCATGTGTGTTCCCTTTCTTCACTTCCTGCCTCCATGCCCTGGATCTGCGGTCCCTGGCCTCACATGGACTGAACCCGAAACCGTAAGAAAATAAATCTTCTTTCCTCTAAATCACATGGTGAATCTTTAGATTATAGCTGCAAGAATGCTGATGGACACATATTCTCATCTATAAAATTAAAATTGAATAAATAGGCAATAGGCACATTATGTTGTTCACTAAGTGATATGATTTTTGTAACTCTAGTTCTCATAGATACAAGGTAACTAGTGTCACCAAAGAGACTACTTTTTTTTCCTTCATTTACAAAGATCATTAGCATAAACATTTGATGTTTTTAAAAACATTTCATACAGAAAATTTAAAACTTTGTATACAGACTGTGAGCAAAGAAATATATAGAAGAAAATCCAAATTTCCACAATATTTTGCATGGGTTTTCAGTGTTCTTATATTTATACACATGAAGAGAAAGTAAAAGAAATGGAAAGACCAAGCTTAGATCATTATAATTTGAATTTTATTATCAAAATTGGAATAACACCGTCATTCCATCAACAATTCAGCTTCTTCAATTGTAAAGATATAAAGAAAAGGTAGTACAAAGACATTCTGTATATGGAAAGATTTTTACCTCCTTTTAAACCAGGAAGTAGTAGGAAAAACAGTATAATCACAAATCAGTAAACACTGACTCTCCCACATCTGCTTCTTATTCATTTCTCTTTTATTTTCTTTGAGGTATCATATAAGAAAAGGTCTGACCTCACATAAAATCTTTCTCATAAGTGAGAAAGATTCAAGTCAATGGCATGTTGAAGTAAAGCTTAAATTAATGAATACCCACAATCTAGTTCTTTTTCAACAAGCATTTGCAGAAATATCAATTAAGTGCCAGGTACTACAGGTGACACAAGAAAATGAAAACCTAAAAGTATGCATGCAAGGGAACATATTATCATATGATTATAACATTCCATTCCATGGTATATAGCATAGGATGTCTACTAAAACAGAGACTTTGAAAATTATTCTGATTTTTGTAATTCTTAGAGGCTTTAAATAGTCATTCTTGCTTATTCGCCTGGAAAATACTACTGAAGCATTAGAAACTATTAAAATGCAATTTGTAGGGTGAATGAAAAGGATTTCCATAGTACTGAATGCCAGATCACACATTAGTATGTGTAATCACCTATAAATATTTTCCTGTATGACATTATTCAATCAATATCATTCTCTTTGTGTTTCTATTTTTGAAAATATGTAAACCATTTATTTCCTTTCTATTTCATATCTCATTCTTATTTTTTTCTTTTTGCTTTTTCCCAGAGATAGTTATTCTATAGTTCAGAATGAGAAGGAATGGTAGAGGAGATTATCCTGAAGTGTACCAAATTACTCACAGTCCACTTTCCTTGTGTGCTAACAATATTTACCTTGGGGGATAAAATTGTCATTTATCTGAAGAGAAATGAGAAATACCTTTACATAACTGACAGATATTAATTCTAGAAATGACCCATTTTTGTCATAACTATACTAGAGAGTACAAATAGAACTGATTCATGATAAATAAGTAAATAATACAAACATAAGAAATAAATTTCAAGAAATACAAATATGATTCATACAAACTGAATGTATGTATTTCATAAGTTAGTGAGTGGTGAGTTTTTCCTTATACATTCCTTGACAGGGATGTATAGAAGGGGTACAACCTATACAGTGTCATCTCATAAAGGATTCCATAAAATTCCTTCTGAAATAGGGCCAAAACATAAACTACAATAAAAACGGACATCTTTGTCCAACTCTGAAATCTTGTTCAAGTAGGGTCCACTGTATTTTTTGTTTCCATTGTCTCAGTTTCCCAATAGACACATGCTTTGTTAAGCATCTCATTGGCAGGCAGCTATCTTATAATTAAGGTTGTGTGTTTTATTTGACATAATAAATAGAATAATAAATAGAATAATAAATCATCCCTATACATCTGGTAAGGTTTCACAATTGTTTTTTTAATCAAGACAAATTTCACTGCTTTTACTTTAAAAAGAGCTAAAGAGAGTCACTTAAGAGCCAGTTTAGAAAGCTTAGGCACATTAGATAAATACTCAGATTAAAAGATATGAAAGCATAAATGTCTTTAAAGCAAAAAGGAAAATAATTCCACAAACATGCTAATGGTGACTAGATAATATCCCAGCAGTGATAGGTAATAATGGGTAATTTAGGAGTAAATAATTTCTTCTGAGTATTAAATATGTTAAATTGAAATAAAATAGCAAATAGCTCTACTAAGCTTTCAAATATTCTCTTTACTTTGGAATCAGATCATAAATTAGTTATGTATACTGGTAATATTAATAATAATTTATATTATTATTGAAATGGTGAAAACATAGCATTACAGTTAACCTTTTAGTTCTCTAATCAGAGAAGTTTAAAATCATAAGAGCATACTATGCATAAAGTTATACAATTGTGTTAGAATGTGAAAGGGCATTAAAAGCCATTTGCCTAGAGTAAAGCAATGCAGCATGAGGGAATAGAAACAGGTTTTGGAGATAGGCATGGGTTTAAATCCTAGCCGTATCATAATCTCAGTTGGGTTACTTCAGAAGGAGACTGTAAGATAGCAGATTGAGTACAAGTAGTTTATTTGGGAGGTTCATGGGGTAGTGGAGGGAGGAAGTAAAAGTTTAAGAAATCCAAAGAACACTGGATAAAGGGTGTATTATTAAAGCAACTATGATACTGGGTGACTGGAAGTTAAACCTTTAAGAAAGTTCTGTATAATGGTACAAAATAAGTGCCTCAGATTCTCCTATGTAGAAAGGAGAAACCTGAAGTATTGGCTAAGAACCCCTGGTTGAAGATTGCTCCTGGGGGTGATAATTGCCAGACACTTCTGGCTGGCATCTATAGTTGGAGTCAAAGCCTATAAGGTGGATGTAAATAATAGCAGTTGGATTAAATAATCACATTGGCAAACACTAGTGAAAGGGTGAGGTACTGAGAACATGCTAGAGGGACTTTTAACATTCACCAAGCTTCTCTGAGCTAATGGAAATTACATAATCTTTCTCTCTCATTACTATGATAATTTACTGACATATGAGAAATACCTTCCATTCAATAAATGTTACTTACCTCCCCATATCTTATAACTTAATGGGAATATGGTCTAATTCCTATGTAAATCCTTCTAACATTCAGTGCATTGGGCAACCCATTCCATATCAGAATTGCTAGTTGTATAAGAACATCACAGTGAAAGTGATATCCATCTCAGTAGATGCCCCAGTCTCAAAATAGAAATATAAGAAACATAAGAAAATGAGTTAATAAGACACCTCCAAGAGATCATAACACTCCAATAACTGATCCCTTAGACATTGAAGATGAGCAAAGAATTTAAAAAGTTGAATGTTAAAATGATCAATGAATTCAAAGAAGATCTAAGGAGGAAAATACAAGATATGTGAGAGCATTTGAATGAAGAGATAGAGGTTCTAAAAACACAACAAAATAGAATTCTTGTAAATGAAAATCTCAATCAAATAAGAAACTCAGTGGAAGCTCTCACCTACAGACAAATCCAAGCAGAAGAAAGAATATGAGTGTTCGAAGACAAAGTGCAGAAATTAGAACACTCAGTAATAAAGAAAAATAAGAAACTATGAGTAGGATATACAAAAGGTCAAGGACATTTCAATGCCAATTTTAAGATTAATAGGATATGGAGAAGGAGAGGAGACTAATGGCAGAGAGAATTTATTCAGTGACATAACAGCAGAAATCTTTCTGAATTGTGGGAATGAGAACTGGAGGTATTTAGAAATCCAAACAGACAGTATCATGACATAATTGAAATGCCAAAAAATTCAGAATAAAGAAAGAATTTTAAAAACTGAAAGAGAGAAATGCCATGTCACTTATAATAGAAAATCTAAAAATAACAGTAGACATCTCAGTAGAAACTCTAAAATCCAGGAAAGTATAGGATGACATATTTCAAACTCTGAAAATAAAACAACAAAAAATAACAATCGCCAACTTAGATTACTATATAGAGAAAAGTGATCCTCCAGAATCAAAAAAGAAAGAAATAACAACCAGTATAAGTATAAACTAAAGGAATTCGTGATCACTAAACCAGGAATGCAGAAGATACTTATACACATCTTATATACAGAAGAGAAAGATAAAAATAACCAAGAGATCATGAGAAATGATAAAACTAGAAAAATAAATAAGCAAATGAAATTTAGGAACAATTCAAACATCAGAAGTAAAACAAACTGACACGAAGTAACACATACCTCTTTGTAATAATATTGAATGTAAGTGGTATTAATTCTCCAATGAAAAGACACAGACTGACTAGCAGATGGGATTAAAATGTAAGGCCCAATTGTATATTGTCCCCAAGAAGCACATCTCACAAGAAAAGACATTCACAGAATAAAAGCAAAAGGATGGAAAACAATATTCCATGAAAATAGGCAGGGATAGCCCTCTCCTATCAAATCAGACTTCAAACCAAAATTATTCAGAAGATACAAAGAAGGTCCTTACATATCTTACATATTGGTAAGGGAATAATCCATCAAGAATTTATAACAATTGTGAATATCTATGTTCTGGCATTGGTGCACTCAATCGTGCCAAGCAACATTACTCATTGACCACAATATAATAATAGTGGTGTCTTTCAACTGATTGACCACAATATAATAATAGTGGTGTCTTTCAATACACCATTCTTACTAACAGACATGTGATCTCAACAGAAAAGCAACAAAGACCCATCAGATACCAACTTTATTATAGATCAACTGGACTTAACAGATACCTACAGACTATTTTATCCAACAACCTCTAAATATACTCTTTTTCAAGCACTCGTGAAACTTTCTCCAAAACTGATCATATATTAGGTCACAAAGCAAACCTTAGCAAATAAAGTAATGTGGTGCATTTTTTCAGACTATAATAGAATTAAAATTGAAGTGAACAAGAAAAACTACAGGAACTATAAAAATACATGGAGACTAAACACACTTTTGATTGATGAGTTGGTCATTAAGGAAACTGAGGGGAGAATTTAAAACTCAAATTAAGAGACATACAACATAACAGCATCTTTGGGATACAGCAAAGATAGTTCTAAGAGGATGCTTATAGCTATAAGTGCCTACATTTAAAAAAGGAACAATAGTGAATAAACAAATTAATTATGAATCTTAAGGTCTTAGAAAAACAAGAACAAACCAGTCCTATAACTAAAAGTTGGAGCTAAAACTAACAAAACAGAAACGGAAAGAATAATACAAAGCATTAGTGAAATAAAAAGTTGGTTCTAAGAAAAAAATAAACACTTGTTCTTTATTGATAAACTGCTAGTCAAACTAATCAAAAGAGAAGACCCAAATTAATAAACTTAGAGATGAAAACAGAGATATCCCAAAAGACACAACTGAAATCCAGAAAATATGAAGAACTATTTTTAAAACTTATGTTCCAATAAAATGTATAACATAGAGGAAATGGATAAATTTCTAGACACATAGGACCAACCAAAATTGAACCAAGAACAAGAACATACAGAAAACCTAAAAAGACAAATAGGAAGCAATGAGATTGAAATGGTAATAAAAACCCTCACAAGAAAGAAAAGCCCAGGACCATATGAATTCCCAGCTGAATTCTATCATACTTTAAAAAAGAACTAATGCCAATACTGAGATTATTCCACAAATTGAAAGAAGCAGAATGCTTCCAAACTCCTTCTACAAAGCCTATATCAAACTCATACCAAAACTGAGTAAGAACACTTCAAGACCATAGACTAATACAGCTGATGAACATAGATGCAAAACCCCTTATCAACATATTAGCAAATAAAATTCAATAATACATTAAAAATATCATATACCATGATCAAGCTAGTTTCATCCCTGGAATGAAAGACTATATCAACAAACACAAATCAGTAAATGTAATACACCACATAACTAAAACCAAGGACAAAAAGCACATGACCATCTCAATAAATACAGAAAAAGCTTATGCAACAACTCAACATCCCATTTACGGTAAAATCTCTGAAGAAACTAGGGATAGGAGGAACTTACTTCAAAATAATAAAGACAATATATGGCAAAGCCAACATCCTACTGAATAGGAACAAAGCCAAAAGTATTTCCTCTAAAATTAAGAACAAACATGTCCACTTATACCATTACTATTCAATACAGTACTTGAAACTTCAGTCAGATCAATTAAGAGAAATAAAGGGGATACAAACAGGGATGGAAGTACCCAAATTATCCCTCTTTGTAGATAACATGACACTGTACTTAGATGACCCCCCTAAAAAAATGAAGATTTCTAGTACTGATACACAAACTCAGCACAGTAGCCAATACAAAATTGAAACACAAAAATTAGTAGCTCTCCTATAAACCAAAGATAAATCACTGAAAAAGAAATCAGGAAAACAATTCCATTTACAATACTCTAAAATATAAATAAAGTACCTAGGAATAAATCTAATTAAGGGGGTGAAAGACCTCTACAAAGAAAACTATAAAACACTGAAGAAGGAAATTGAAGACATAAAAAACATAAAACTCCTTTCCATGCTTATAGATAGGCAAAATTAATATTGAAATATTACCATATTTCCAAAAGTAATCTACAGATTCAATGCAATCCCCATCAAAATACCAATGACATTATTCACAGAACTAGAAAAAGAAAACAGTCCTAAAATGTATATGGAAGAACAAAGGACCCAGAACAGCTAAGCAAACCTGAGCAAAAAGAGCAATGTTGGAGGCATAATACCAGATTTCAAATTATATTATAGAGCAATAGTAGCAAAAACAGTATGGTACTGGCATAAAAACAGACATATAGACTAATAGAACAGATTAGAAAACACAGAAAAGACCCTACACATCTACAATCACTATGATTCCTGACAAAAGTGCCAAAAACATTCTTTGGAGAAAGGATGGCCATACATCCTTTCATACATATAACATCCATACATATAACAATAAATGCTGGCAAGGGTGTGGAGAAACAGGAACTCATACCGTATTGGTGGGAATGTAAATAACTATACCAACTATAAAAATCAATATGGATGTTTTTTAAAAAGCTAAAAGCATAACTATCATATAATCCAGTAATACCACTCCTTGGTATTTGTCCAAAAGAATTAAAGTTAGCATATTTAGAGATACATGCACACTCATATTTATCATAGCACAAATCACAATAGCCAAATTATGGAACCAGCCTAGATGTCCATCGACATTTGAGAATGTGGAATATATACACAATGGAGTTTTATTCAGCAATAAAGAAGAATGAAAATATGTCATTTTGGGGAAAATGGATGGAACTGGAAACCATGATTTTGAGCAAAGTAAGTCAGACTCAGAGTGCATCATGTTTTTCTCATATGTAGAAACCATATGGATAAAAAAGGGGGGACCATTAAAGTAGAAGGAAGACCATTAAGATTGAAGGAGGTGATCAGGGGAAGGAAGAGGGAAAAGGAGAGAGTAAAATAGATCAAATTATATTTTTAGTATGTGGGAACACACCACAATGAAACTCTCCATTCTGATTAGAACCAATTAAAAAGTAAGTTTTTAGTAGTTTTTCTTTGTATATTAATATAGGGTAACTGCATGTATTCCTATAAATTAATTAATTTTAGTTTATTAATCTAGATATTATGTGTAATTTCAATTCTTCAAATTTGCCAGGAGCTGCATTATGGCTCAGTATGTGGTCAGGTTTTGTAAATGACACACATAAATTTCCAAGGAATATAATTCTGAAGTTGTTGAGTTTAGATCATCTATGTTGACTAAGTCACATTTATTGTATTATTACATTTGCTTATATACTACAAAAAATCTAGCTTTTTGATACAGATTTATTTAGGAAAGCAGATACACATTTAAAAAAGAATGTAGACTATCTGACTACCTTTGGGGGAAAAAAAGGGATGGACATTCAAGGGGGAATGTGGACCATCTCAAGAGTGAGAAACCTTGGGGGTAAAACAAGGAATAGAGACTAAAGGGAGAATGTGAGCAATCTTCAGAGGGAGAGACAGCTTTAATCTAACATTTAGATTGTATTCATATGCAATTCTTTGTCTGTCCATCAAGAATCTCCTCAAAATATTCTACTTCAATATAATTTTTCTTTCATATGCAATTCTTTGTCTGTCCATCAAGAATCTCCTCAAAATATTCTACTTCAATATAATTTTTCTTAAGGGATGAAATTAAATTTCTTAATTGTTTTCCTTATTGCTTTCTTTTCTTCTAAAAGATGTGTAATCAGCTAAATAATTCAGATGTACATGATGATCTAATTTTACAAAGTAATACGTATAGTGACTGGAGTCCTCATAATTGTTCTATCTTCTCACCTATGTCATGGCTGTTTTATCACAGGCGTAAATAACTGTGACACTAGCACTGGGCAATATTAAACTGGGAGCAACACAAAAGAATAAAAATGTCATGAGCCTTAGTTCCACTAAGAGTGATTTTTACTGTCTTGGAGAATCTGGAATTCATTAGTTTATTTCAATATTTAAAAAAAAATCACTTAAACTTTCAATCAAATTAACTAAGTTATATTCTCTGATTTAAGATCAATGAAAAGTTTATTCTTTCATCATGTTCTGTATATTTCATTAATGTTACTCATGGAGTTTCAGAATAGTATTCTGTATTACTAAAAGATAAATATAATTCATTAACAGAATTGTCATTAGTAAAAATAGGAAAAAATTAAGAAGAAACACCTAAGGGAAAGATGCATGAAAATTCAAAATTTTATTAACAAGTGAATTAGTTAAGAGTTCTTTAATTTTATTAGAGAATAAATTACCCAGAGATATCACACCTACAAGAAAAAACACAAATATGCTCATATGTAGATGCTTTCTCTGACACTCAATTATGTTGGCAGTATCCAAAATTCATAGATACTATTCACAGTAACAGGACAATAGAAGGTAATATATGGCATGACTTTCCACTCCCTGGAATATTAATAAGTTTACCTTTAAAGTTGCTATGTAAAAATTAATTCAACAAGAATAGCTTACTGTTTCATTACTTGTTCTAACAAAAAATTTACAATTATAATCAGGACTTCTGTCAATTAACTTTATTCAGTTAAGATTTATCAAGACTATCCTGGGTGAGTCAGGAGTTTTACCTAATAAACCTAACAAAGAAAATTGGTCCATTAAAAAAAGATGGTGCTTAATCAAGAATTCCATTGACAAGGAGAGGAACATGATTCAGCAGGAAGTGAATTGATAGCAAAGTGAGCCAGTTCTGAATGATAGCTTCTTATTAATTCCAAAGTTCTTCATTTTAATTTTGTCCAAGACTCAAGAATATATTTTGATGATTACTGCCCCTTTATTTCATGTACATATGTGAGAAAATGTATATAAATTTACCTTTGATGGCTCAATTTAAGTCACTCAGAATCCATTTGTTTTGGAGAAGAGCACCATGGATTGGAGCAGATTAAAAAATACAATAAGGAAAAATAAAATGATTGATAAGTAAAGTCAATGTATGACACAAATGATTTATTTTTATTGAAAAAACAAAATTTTAAATGTAGAATCTTAAACTAGAATTATCTAATATATTCATTTTGTAACTAGAAAATATTATCTCAGGACATAGTATTAAAATGCGTCAAAGGTCACGTGCTGTAGGATTTTACACTCTCATAGGTTATTTGTAAGTATGTTCATTTCCACATACTTTTTCCAGATTTGAATGCAATTTTTTTTCTCCAGCATAGTGGCTAACATGCCACATCATTGATACTTAATATGCATTTCCTTGACTTTTAACTGGGTATGCTTATCAACTAATTCCTAAATTTATTTTTTCATTCAAGAAACTTCTTGGGTTGGGTGAGTGTGGTGGCACAAGCCTGAATTCCAGTACTTGGAAGGCTGAGACGGGATCATGGTGAGGGCAAATAAAGTCAAGATCAAGGCATGTAGGTGTAGTAATATTGTGGGTACATTGGTCAGGGAAAGTCTATCTGATAAGATGGCATTGGGTCAAAGGCCTGCAGGGAGGAAGAGAGAAAATCATGCAGGTATCATGAGCAGGGTGCTGGTGGTGGTGGTGGGAGAAGGCGAGGAAGTATTCCAGAAGAGATAACAGACATGCAGTGACTCTGTTGTTGACATGGAAGTGACATGCTAGTGAGATAGTAAGAAGGACACTGTGGCTAGAACACAGTGAGTGGTTGGGAAAATGACAGACTACAAGATCAAAGAGCTTACAGGGCACCAGATCTATTAAGATAGTACAAATCTGCTGAGGATCTCCATTTTTATTCTGAGTGTTACAAGAAGCCATCAGAAAAATTTGAGTTGACAAGTAGCATTTCTCACTTAGAGTTTGCAAGATATCTTATATTTCTGTGTTGAGTATGTTATGTCTTGCTGCAAGGATGAAATCAGAGGGATCATCTTAGAAAGCTATTAGAACTTTCAGATTGAAGATGAAGATGGCTTAGTCAGAGGTGATAGTAATATAGGTGATTAGAAATTATAAGGTTTTGAATGTACTTTCAAGATAGTTACAGTATTTCTTTCATTGATGGCTTGAGTTTAGCATGTGAAAGAAAGAAGTCAAGAAAAGCTAAAAGGGTTTTTAACTTGAGCCAGTGATAGAATGTAGTAAATATTACTAAATTGAAGAGGTGTAGAAAGAACAGGCATATATGGCTGGAGATAAGGGGTAGATGAAAGTTCTCAGCTCAGTTTTAGTATGAAAGCTATGCTAGTAGATAATATCTCCAAGGAAGTGATTGTAGTCAGAAAAGACAGAACATTCAAGGATTGTTACAGCATTATAATATTTAGAGGCTGACAAGAATGGAGGGAGGAAAACAAGATTGACCAGGGAAGAGGAGAGAACGAAAAGACAAATGAATAAAATGAGTCAACAACTATTCAACTTTATCAAATGCTGTGAATGAATTGAATAAAATGGGAACATATTATTAGTGATTGGATCATATTATAAAGGTGGGGGTAAGAAATATGAAAAGAAAAATTTCATGGATTGATGGAATGAATCACCTCATTGGACTGGACAGAGAGACATGGGAGTTGCCAGGCATGATGGCACACATCTGTAATATCACTGTAATATCACTGCTTGGGAGGCGGAGACAGATAGATCACAGATTTGAGGCCAGCCTCAGAAATTTAGAGATCCTCAGCAACCTACCAAGACATTGATTCAAAATTTTTAAAAAATTAAAAAATTTAAAGGGGCAAGGGCTCAGGTTGGAGGTAGAATGCCCCTGGATTCAATGCCCAGTACCAAAAAAAAAAAAAAAGGCAGGGAAGAGATGAATGAAATAAGTACAGCAATGACAGAAATATTTTCATGGAGTTTTGTAAAAATAAGAGTAATGGAGCCGGGCATGGTGGAGCACGTTTGTAATCCCAGTACTTTGGGAGGCGGAGACCGGAGGATCCGGGTTCACGGCCAGCCTCAGCTCTCTGTCTCTCTGTCTCTCTGTCTCTCTGTCTCTCTCCAGTGAGGCCCTCTGCAACTTTGTGAGACCCGGTTTCAAAAATAAAGTATAAAAAATAGGGCCGGGGGTGTAGCGCGGAGGTAGAACGCCCCTGCGTTCAATCCCTG
>PVJS01018428.1:0-15032 GCA_004027185.1 Glis glis | reverse complement strand
CTCTGCCTCCCAAGTACTGGGATTACAAGTGTGCGCCACCATGCTCAGCTTTGTCTTCAATTTTCTTAACCAGGGTTTTAATATGTTGTTGCTGGGCTAAGTCCTGAAGCCCTCCTCCGTCTGACATACCCGGAGGTGGGAGTAGGTACTAGCAGATTTCTTGTCCCAAAGTGCCGGGACACTGGTACCCGCTATTATCTCCTAGAGCTCTACCAGTCCAATAGGTCTTTCCTCCCATTACACATTGTTTTGGATCGTCATAACATCCGACCTGTACAGAAGAGTGAACTGTCATCTTTGCGATGGCTCCCTCGAGGGAAGTGCATTTACATGTCTCCAGCCTGTCTTAGGGGAGGAGGAGCTGGTCATTTCCAGCAAACCACATGACCTGTGGAGCCAGGGCATCCCTCCATGCTTCCCTGTATTAGGGAGCCAGCCCAGGATGTGACATATCCCTGTCTTGGGGGAGGAGGAGCTGGTCGTTTCCAGCAAACCACATGATCTTGGAACCAGGGCATCCCTCCGTGCTTCCCTTTATTAGGGAGCCAGCCCAGTACATGACATATCCCTGGGTACAGGCAGTTTTGCTGAAGTAACATTGAGAGGGAATAAATTCGAAATACCCAGGTTTTCCCTGAAGCTTATGACAGTTTTTGCAGATGTCCCATCCACCTATGGGGCTTATCAGGAGTAGTCCCATTGCAATAGTTAGGAGCGTACTAGCTTTACCCGCAGAGGGCACTCTGGATCCCGGCAGGCCTTCCATGTTTTTCTCTGTTCCCCTTCTTCTGCGTTGAATGGTTTTACCTGAGTCCAGTGTATCCAGCTGTCCTTTCCAGCTACCTTTACTGCCAAGGGGGTGCTGAGTATGACTTGAAAAGGGCCTGTCCAGCAGGGTTCGAGAGAGGCTGACCGGAACCACTTTATCCAAACCAGTTGTCCGGGTGTGTACTGGTGGGGCTCTTTCTTTGCATCGAGAGTGGCTTGGCTGTATTGTACTGCAGCCACCGCTCGGTGGGATGTCTCTAGAGTGGCCTGTAAAGCTTGGAGTGATAGCAGAAGGTTATGATTTGAAAGTTTTGTAAGCTCATAGTCACCAAGCTGGGGTAACAAAGTGGGGGGACGACCGTACAAAATTTCAAATGGAGAGATCCCCTGATCCTGAGGGTGCACCTGACCCTCAGGAGAGCCATCGGAAGGAGGGTCACCCAGTCACCACCCAGCTCTGCAATATACTTAGTGAGAATTTCCTTTAAAGTTCTGTTCATCCTTTCTACCCATCCTGAGCTCTGAGGCCTGTAAGCACAGTGTAGCTTCCAGGCTATTCCCAGGCATCTAGATACATCTTTTGTGTATTTAGCCGTGAAGGCTGGGCCATTATTGGACCCTAATGCTGTTGTGAGGCCGAATCTGGGGATAATGTCCTCTAAAAGCTTTTTTGCTACTATATGAGCTGTCTCTCCCTTTGTCGAGAACGTTTCAACCCAACCAGAGAAAGTGTCCACTAGGACCAGGAGATAACAGAACCTGTGTGTATTGGACAGGGTTCACTAGATTAACAGAATACACAGAATGAGTATATTTGAAAAAGGGATTTATCAGATGGGCTTACAGTTTGAAGCAATGTAGTCCCAGGTTCTGACTGCACGTGGAGAGTCAGAGGAACCAGTAGTTGGTCGAACGGTCTAAGAGCTGGAGTCTTAGGATCGGAGCAACCACTAATTCAGTCCCAGTCCAAGATGTGAAGATCAGGAAGCTCTTCGGAGAAACGATGGTGAAGTTTCAGTTTGAAGGGCTGGAGGCCGAGAAGATCAAGAAGCTCTTCAGAGAAAGGCGAAGCCGGTGGCCGACGATCTCAGGCGAGAGCAGATGCACGCACTCTACTCGGCTTCTCCCTCTTTTATCTAAGTCCGCACCTATCAGAATCCTGCTGCCTACATTCAGGGCAGGGCTTTCTGTTTAATCTGCTGTTACACACCCAAAATCACATAATCTTGGGTGTGTCCTGATCAGGTCAAGTTGACAACCTAGATTGACTATCACACCGTGTTTTCCAGGCTTTACCTCCGTGAATCTATTACCCAAAAGTCACCAGGGGAGGTACCTCAAACAGTTTCTCCTTTCCATCCTTGCTGTTTTCCAGAGTTTACCTGTTGGCAGGTTGGACAGCTGCTCATAGCTCGCTGGGCAAGTTTGGCCAAGGATGGGATGTGATACCTTGTTGATCAGTTGATATAGCTTGATTTCTCCTAGATAAGTATTTAGGTGGGTCGCATGGACTATCTCTCCTCCCAGAGCAGCAGGAATTGCAATCTTTCCTTCTCGGAGCACCCTCCATCCAGAGGGGAGAATCGTATGTTCACCTAGCTTGGCTATCTCCTCATTGTTATAGTGGGGGCTCTCTGGGAGCTCCAGAAGGGGGGTTATCACTCCCACAGTTGTGGGTTTTCCTGTAGGCACAGTCCCATCCTTTGCTGCCCTCTTAGCTGCTTGGTCTGTGCCCCAATTTCCTCTAGCCTCAGGGGAGTCATCGTTCCTGTGCCCTGGGCAGTGGATGATGGCCACCTTCTTTGGCATCCATAGGGCTTCAAGGAGCGCTAGGATTTCAGGAACATTTTTTATCTGCTTTCCTGCTGAGGTCAGTAGGCCTCTTTCTTTGTATATGGCACCGTATACATGGGCAGTGGTAAAGGCATACCTGCTATCTGTATATATGTTTACAGTCTTTCCTTTGGCCAGTCTTAGTGCCTGCGTTAGAACGATGAGCTTGGCTTTCTGGGCAGAAGTCCCTGGGTCCAAAGTCTGTGTCTATCGCTCCTCCAAATGGCTGACCACTGCTGCTCCGCATATCGGATCCCATCTTCCATGAAGCTGCTCCCATCTGTGAAGAGTTTCTTCTGCATCCTGGATGGGAACATCAGTGAGATCAGGCCGACTCCCCTGTAAAGTCTCTAAGACATCTCGGCACTCAGGAATCAAATCCATCCTCTCATCGCTCTCTGGCAACAAGGTGGCTGGATTGACAGACCTGGTTTGGATGAACTCTAGCCTTGGCTGGTCCAACAGCTGGACCTGGAGCTGGGTCACTCGAGTGTTGGATAGCCATTTGTCAGGGGGTGCCCGCAGCAGAGTCTCTACAGAGTGAGGAGCATGTATGACAAGATCCTGTCCCAGGGTGACTTTATCTGCCTCCTTGACAAGGGAGGAGGTGGCTGCAATAGCTCGCAGGCAGGCTGGCCACCCAGATGCTACAGGGTCCAGTCTTTTTGAAAAGTAGGCTACTGGGCATTTCCAGGGGCCCAGCATCTGGGTAAGTACGCCTTTTGCTCTCCATTTTTTTCTGCCACATACAACTGGAATGGTGTTTGGAGGTCAGGGAGAGCCAGTGCTGGGGCACTAAGGCACATTTTAAGGTGTCAAAAGCCTGCTGCTCTGTTCCCCCCATATCAGGGGAGTGTCTTCTCCAGCCGTGGCTGAGTACAGGGGCCGTGCAATTTCTGAAAATTCCAGAATCCATAGTCTACAATAACCGGCTGCTCCAAGAAATTCCCTGACCTGCCTTTTGTTTATAGGTCGAGGGATCCGGAGTATGGCCTCTATTTGCCCTCTTGAGAGAGTTCACAGGCCCTTAGAAAGTTCATAGCCCAGATATGTGACTTGTTGAGAGCATATTTGGGCCTTTTTGGCAGAAACTCGGTACCCCAACTTTTCTAGCTTCCTTAAAAGATCCAGAGTCCCCTGTGTACGTTCTTCCCAGGTCTTAGCAGCCAGTAAGAGATCATCCACATATTGGAGCAGTGTAAGGTTGGTGTGGGTAATCTTGAAATTGCTTAAGTCCTGGCTTAGGGCTTCGTCAAATAGGGTGGTGGAAGTTTTGAGCCCCTGGGGTAGCCTTGTCCATGTTAACTGACCTGTAGTTCTGTCCTCTGGGTCTGTCCATTTGAAAGCAAAAATGGGTTGACTCACCGGGGCAATGGGTAAGGTGAAGTAAGCATCCTTGATGTCCAATGCTGAGTAGAAAATTTTGTCTGGTGGGAGACAACTAAGCAACGTGTAAGGATTGGAAACAGTTGGGTGGATCATCTCCCCCATTTGTTCACCTCTCATAGGTCTTGTACAGGTCGATAGTCCCCAGTTCTGGCTTTTCTAACAGGTAGCAGTGGGATGTTCCATGGGGACTGACAGGAAACAAGAATTCCTCCATCCTTGAGTCACTGGATGTGGCTGGTGATTCCTTGGCGAGGCTGTAGACTGAGGGGGTACTGTTTGACACGTACAGGTACTGCAGAGCTAAGAAACTGGACAATTATAGGCGGGCAGTACTTTGCCAAGCCTGGGAGATTCATTTCTACCCATACTCCTGGCACCGCAATTTTGCATTTTTCTAAGAACTCCAGGGAGGGGGCACTGAGGGTATAGGTAGGCTCTGGCATTAGAAGTTATTCTCCTATGGGGTAGGTGATCATGAGCTTAATTGGAGATTCTCCGGGTAAAGCAAGTTGGGCCTCCTCCTCTTGGAATGTAATGGTAGCCTGTAGCTTTTGGAGTAGGTCTCTTCCAAGGGGTAGGGGCAGTTGGGCATGACCAGAAATGAGTGTGTTATAGTGCCTTTTCCCAAGTCTGAGATCTTAGAGGTCATCCAGGGATAAACCTGTAGCTTTGGACAAGGGACCTTTAGGGGCCTTAAGGACAGAGAAGGTGGCTCCCATGTCTACCAGAAACTTAATGGGTTCCCCCTACTTTTAAGTTTACCATAGGCTCATGGGGGGAGGGGGCTCTGAGCCTTGGCCCCATCATTCTTACAGGTGCAGGATGGGGGTTTCTCATTTCTTCTTTGGGCATTCATTTTTCCAATGTCCTATTTCTCTGCAGTAAGCACACTGATTTTTGGCCAAAGGAGATTTTTCACCACGGTTTTTTGCTTGCTGGGGTGGGCGCCTAGGTTGTTGGCTGTGACTGTCACAATGACAGTTTGCTTTATTCTTTTTTCCCATTTTTGATCCTCTTCCATGCTGTCCCTATTGTGGAATACCTTCTGAGCTATCTCTACTAACTCAGATATAACCTTTCCTTCAAATTCTCCTAATCTTTGTAATTTCTTTCTTATGTCTGGGGCTGCTTGGGAGACGAATGCAATATTAAGGATTCATCTGTTTTCTGGAGCCTCAGGGTCTAAGGGGGTGTAGGTCCAATAAGCTTCCATCAGTGTTTCTAGGAAAGCTGATGGGGATTCCCCTGCCTACTGTATGATCTCATTTACCTTGGCCATGTGCCAGAGCCCACTGGCAAAGTTGATCGGTCCCTGAAACGGGGAGTGAGGATTAAGAAAAATAAGAGAGAGAGACAAAAGATAGTTTCGGGAGGGCTCTCAGTCAAATACTACAGCAGCCCTGACTTTATTTAGCTCAGTCCTTTTATATCCTCCTAGAGCATCAGAGATAGATACAAAGTTCTTTTTACCATACAATGTTAACATTTATTTCAGCAAACAGGATGTTCCCAGACCACCTCCCTCCTCTGCCTGCGCCTGGGGGTCCTGTGCCCCTCGGGGGTCCCTCTCTCTCCTGGATCAAAGAACGGTTAAGTCTCTCCTCTGATAACATAGAGCTGTTGTGAAATACATAGCACGCTTATCAGCAGGTCTTAATCAGTCCATTTGGCAGAACTTGTACCTCTAAAGGCTGTATTTACAACTATGAGCCTGAAGCCAAAGAAATGGCTCCCCACAGCCATTTTGGTTGGCTTCCTGGCTGCCACTCATACCCCACTAAGCAGAGCTTTGCAGTACCTGGCTATCACCTTCTTACCTGAATCAGAATTATAATCCCAATTGGGACGACTTTGGGTACCACCCTCTCCAAGCGAACAGGGTCTGTGGTGGGAGTCCCGTCCTGTCCCAGCACAGTGCAACATGCCCCCTGCTCCTCTGATGTGAAAAGGACCTGTAAGACTTGTTGACAATCATCCCATGTCAGTTGATGAATAAAAAAAATGGTCTCTAGGAGGTGAACAAGTGCCTGCTGTTTTTCAGAGAAAGTGGGGTTTTGTAGTTTCCAGTTATAAAGATCAGTGGTAGAAAATGGGATGTATATAAGACGTCCTTGGGTCTGGTCACCAACTGTATTGGACATTAAATGGAGGGGGAGAAGGGAAGGTGGTGCGATGGTAGCAGGGGCTGTAGGCGGGGCGAGGGTATGGGTAGGTTGGCCATATGAGGAGACAGTATGTGTGTGAGAAGGGCTAAGCCAAGGAGGGTGGGCAGGGGGAGCTGTAGAACCAGAAGTAGGAGTGGGGGAGGTAGTGGTAATAGGGGGATAAGGAGGTGGGAGGTTAAGGGAGAGGTCAAGTGAGTCTGGGTGTTCATCTTCTTGGAGAATGGCTGGCCCTTGTTGGTTCTTCTTGGGGTTTTCCTTGTCCTTTGCCTGTTGGGGTTGGGTTAACAGGACAGAAGGGCAGGTTAACTTTTTAATCCAAGAGGGTGAGTCTACAACCAGGTTTATCCAAGCAGTAATGTAAAGAATCTGGTCAGAGTGGCCAGGGTTAGAGAGAATTACCCATCGTACGAGACAAAGATCTGATAAGTGGAAAGAACCTGCTGCCGGCCAGCCCGTCCCAAAGGAGGGCCATTCAAGCTCACATAAAGTCCACAATTGCCCTCTAGTTACTGTATACCTGTTTGTGCTGGCCCTGCTCTTAAACTCAGAGAAATAAGTCATAAGGGCTTCTAGAGGGGTGTTGAGAGAAGAGGAAGAAAATCCATGGCCCATTTTGGGATATTTACAATTTACTTAAGTCCAGGACTATTTTAGGAGGAATTGCCCGACAACTACTTTCGTAAGCAAGCTGAGTCAGCATTCAGCCTCCACAGTCCGGATGGACAAAGTTTCTACCCCACACGGGGATTTACCATCTAAACTTCGAGCAAGGTTTTGGATTGCTGAGGGTCGGTATAAACCCCTGACCTGGTGCCTCTCCCGATGGCAAGGAGCTAGGACTGGCCCTATGCTCCCCACTTCCCCAGCCTTTGGGGTTACAAGCGGGTGGCTCACGGCTCAAGTGGGCTGGGAGAGTGACCTCCTGAAGTCCGTACACGCTTACTAGAGGTTAGGGGGGCTCTAATGTTTTGGGTCGGATGTGTACTGCTTTTGGAGGTAGCTTCCCTGAGTTTCACCTTAAGGCCGGTTTCCTCCACTGTGACTCAAACGAACCACCCTCTGTGCTCGGAAAGAGGGGGTTGGCTCGAGGCACTGGGGTGACCAGTCCCTTATGTGCATCCATTTGGAAGAGCCATCCTGTTTGTTTCCCCATCTCTCCCTGGGGTGGGGGAATGTTTGTCCAAATGAGTTTAGTTACAGCTTTGTGAGACCTAGTGCTCTGCCCCACAGCTCCAGTCCACCAGCAGGGGATCAACATGGAGGCCTAGGGAATGCCTAGGAAAACAAGGCAGATCAGGATGTAACAAAACAAGAGTAAAAACCTTTCGAACCTTGTCCAATTTGGGGGGAGCTACTGCCCCTAAGCCTATCGAAAACACAACAATCACAACAAGAACAAGACCTAGAAGCTAAACATTTGTACACCAGCTGACAGACAAAGTGGAGGCACCCATAAAGACAAAAACCTAAGAATAACGAATTGGAAGCAGAGACAAGCAGGCAGAACCAACTTTCCCTAATGAACAAACAGACAGACAAAAACATAGACATAAATAAGACAATTCCCAGGAATAACAACCAGGAGGCCAGGGGATGTCTCCCCAGACCTCTGGAGACCAGGGTTACCAGTTGCGTCCAACCAACCCCCACCTCCTTCAGAGTCGACTCACCAGAACCAGAAGCCTCCACCATGCGTTGTCCGGTGAAACAGGGACCCGGGTCACCGTCCAAGGCCCAAGTGGCGTCTCTGTAAGATCTTGCTGGGGGGCCTCCAAATGTTGAACAATGTGTGAGAAACAGAAATTTCAAGACCACCATCTCAGTTAAGGCGAGGCTTTAATACCACAGGGCAACGTCCACCAGCACAGGCTAGAACAGTAGCCCTTTGTATAGCTTACAGTTCCCTTTTTATAGAACAAGCTGGGGTACAGAAACAGATTTTTGCAGTTTATGGTTCAAATCAGCCAACCACAGAAAATTTTCCCTTATTTAGAAGTAAAGTGATTAGTTTAGGGGAGGGGGCTGAACACAGAGGTGGGGGTCGGTTTTGAGGGCTTTGTCCTTGGGCAGAGGTAAGGGCAGGGGCTGGTTTCTCAGGCATTGTCCTAGGGGCAATAAGGGCAGGAACTGGTTTTTGTCCTTGGGGAACTGGTCTTGTCCTTTAGGGCAGTAAGGATAGGGAGTTTAATTTTAGGGTAGAAAACGAGGCTAAAAAATTACTTTTTAGGGCATGTTATCAAAGGGAGGTTAGAGGGGGGTAATGAGATGGGATTAGGAGGGAACCACATTAAGAGATTTTGTGTACATGTATGAATGTATCACATTGAATCTCATTTCAATGTATAATCATATTATACCAATAAAATTCTAATAAAAAGAAAAATAATAATTGCCAATATTGCTTGAACCCTTTTTCTTTGTGAGGCATTTTTTTAAATACTTTATTCTTTTTTATACTTTTATTGGTGCACTATAGTCTCACATCATAATGAAGTTCAAAGTGATAGTGACATACATGCACACAACACTTGGTAGGCTTTCCCCCAGTTCACTCCCCATCCCAGCCTTCCCCATACAGGGTATTGAGACTGACATGGTATTCTCACATATGTACTTAATGTCAATTGAAGTGATTACTTCACTGATCCTCCCTCTCCCCCACCTTCCCCTAGACCACCTCCCTGGCTCCACTGAAGTTTCTCCTCCATTATCTAAAATCCCTCTGGTATCCTGATTACTCCTTACCTTCTGCATATGAAAGAAAACATATGATCCTTCACTTTCTGTGACTGGCTAATCTCATTTAGCATAATGTTCTCTGACTGGCTAATCTCACTTAACATAATGTTCTCCAGGTACATCCATTTTCCTGCAAATGACATTATTTTGTTCTTGATTGCCAAGTAGAATTCCATTGTGTATATATCCCATAATTTTGTAATCCATTCTTCTGTTGATGGACACCTAGGCTGGTTCCAGTTTGGCTATTGTGAATTATGCTACTATAGACATGGATATGCATATATTACTATAATTTTCTGATTTCAGTCCCTTTGGAGAGATACCCAGAAGTGGTATTGCTGGATCATATGGTGGATCCATTCCAAGTTTTCTGAGGAATCTCCACACTGATCTCCATAGTGGCTGCACTAATTTGCAATCTCACCAACAGTGTAGAAGATTCCTATTTCCCCATATCCTCGCCAGCCTTTGTTGTTGTTTGACTTCTTGATGATTGTCATTTTGATTGGGGTTAGATGGAATCTCAGTGTAGTTTTGAATTTTTCATGTGTTTATTGGCCATTTGTATTTTTTATTTTATGATGTGTCAATTTAATTCAATTGCCCATTTCTTGATTGGGTTATTTGGTTTTTTTTTTTTTTTGGTGCTGAGATTTTTAAGAACTTTGTACATTCTAGATATTAGTCCTCCATCAAAGGGATAGCTGGCAAAGATCTTCTCCCATTCTGTAGGTTTTCTCCTTAGACTCTTGATGGTTTCCTTTGATTAGCAGAAAGCTTTTAGATTAATGCCATCCCATTTAATAATTCTTATTTTATTTTCTGTAGGAGTACAGCCAGCAGGCACATGCCATAAGGCAACGGCCCACTGGGAGATGGTGTGACCAGGTGTCCAGAGGCCCTGGCAAGCCAGGAGTGCCTACAGGGTGACAAGATGCTCTGGGGACGAGACCTGTGGAACCCAGACTCAGTCCTGTAGCTGTTTGTGCCTGGCGTGGCCACACTACTTCCCCATTCTGAGCGGTCAAGCAGATTAATTCTTCCTGCTATTGTGTGCTATTTCTAGTTATGCCGAAAGTCTGTTTTCCTCTGTGGTATTTTGCCTTAGTTAATGTTTGGGTTAGGTTAGTCTGCTTTCCTGAGATGAGGGTATTTGCCTGAACTCTGGGCTAATCTTGGAATGCTATGTATGCTGTCCTTGGGGCTGGGATCACATGATTTAGTGACTACAAAATAGTATCTCAAACTTACAATAAACAGTTTTGTGCCTGACAGCCGTAGGACCCCCGAGTCTCTCTTTTCTTTCTTCTTTTCCTCGCCCCCGTTCTTCAGTCCCGGCCCCCCTACAAGGGGCCCCAACAAATTTCCTGAGCTTTGGGGGTCTTATTGATGAAGTTTCTGCCTGTGCCTATATGTTGCAGTGTTAGACCTATGACCTCTTCTAGTAACTTCAAAGTGTCTGGTCTAATTCCCAGGACCAGAGTTTGATCCCTCTAGAGTTGACTCTTGTACATGGTGGGAGGTATGGATTTAATTCCATTTTTCTACAAGTGGATAACCACCACCATTTATTGAAAAGGCTGCCTTTTCTCCAAAGTATGTGTTTGGCATATTTTTGGGAAATCAATTGGCTATAAATGTGTGGATTTGTTTCTGTATTTTCTGTTCTTTTCTATTGGTTTTTATTCTGTTTTTGTGTCAATACCATGCTGATTTTATTACTACAGCTCTGTAGTATAATTTAAAGTCAGGAATTGTGATTCCTCCTGCATGGTTCTTATTGCTGAGAATTGCTTTGGCTATTCTGGATCTTGTGTTTCTCCATATGAAATTTATGACTGACCTTTCTAGGTCTGTGAAGAATGACACTGGTATTTTGATAGGGATTCTAGACACATAAAATCTACCTAAATTGAACCAAGAAGATATAGAAAACCTAAATCAATCAATAGCAAACAAAGAGAGAGAAACAGCAATAAAAACTTTCCATCAGATGGATTCCCAAAGTGAATTCTACAAAACCTTTACAGAAGAACTAAACCCAATACTTCACAAGTTATTCCATGAAATAGAAAGAGATGGAATCCTTCCAAACTCCTTTTATGAGCCCAGTATCACCTTTATAACAAAACTGAATAAAGATCCCTCATGAAAAGAAAATTACAGACCAATATCCTTGATGAACATAGATGCAAAAATTCTAAACAAATATAAGCAATACACATCAGGAAAATTGTACACCATGACCAAATTGGTTTCATCCCAGTGATTCAAGGCTGGTTCAGCATACTCAAATCAATACATATCATTCACCACATAAATAGAACTAAGGACAAAAATCACATGATCATTTCAATAGATGCTGAAAAAGCATTTGACAAAATCTAACTTCCATTCATATTAAAAACACTGCAGAAAATAGGAATAGAAGGAACTTACCTCAACATTATTAAGGCTATATACAATAAACCCAAAGCCAACATCATATTGAATGGGGGAAAACTGCAGGAATTGCTTTTAAAATCAGGAACAAGACAAGGATGCTCACTATCACCATTCCTTTTTCAATATACTTAATATACTTGCCAGAGCAATAAGACAAGAGAAAGATATCAAAAGAATTCAAATAGGAAAAGAAAAACTGAAATTATCATATTTGCAGATGACTTATCCTATATTTAGAAGACCCAAAAAACTCAAACAAAAGACTTCCAGAGTTGATTAACAATTCCAGCAAAGTAGCGGGATACAAAATCAATCTAAAAAAAAATCAGTAGCTTTTCTATATGCCAACCATGATTCCACTGAAAAAGAAATCCAGAAAACAATTCCATTCACAACAACCTCAAAAAAAATCTAGGAATAAATATAACCAAGGAGGTAAAAAACTTCTATAATTAAAATTATAAAACACTAAAGAAAGAAATTGAAGATGATCTAAAAAGCTAGAAAGATCTCCCATTCTATTGGATAGGCAGAATAAATATCAAAATGGCTATTCTACCAAATGTGATCTAGAGTCAATCCAATCCCTATCAAAATAGTTTACTCTCCTAACTCCATTTGTGGATTTAAAAGATTTATAAATAAAAGAGAACATTTCATGAGCTTCTACTAAATGATGATGCACCCATTTCAGCATTCCTGTTTAAAATATAAGAAGAGGAGTGTTAAGGAAAAAATAGACCAAATATAATATGTTCCTATATAAATGTATCACTTCTAATCTCACTAGCATGTATGGGGAGGGGCATAAAGGGTTGAGGTGTGGAGGAAAACACACCAAGAGATGTTGTATGTGTATTTGAATATATCATTTTAAATCTAACATGTATAGTTACATTTCACCAATAAAATTCTAAAATAAATAAGAACCAGATTCTAAAGAGACAAAAAGCAAAACCTTTTGCCAGACTTTTTTCATAGAAATGGCAAGTTTTACATTTCTCTGAACTATTCCTAAGAAAAATACTGTTTTTCAAACTTCTGTTGTCAAAAAGGTTCCAAGTGTTCAAATTCAAGAATGTCACATTCAGATTGAACTGTCCCTGCACAGCTCTTCTGAACAGTGTCTGTGCAGTTTCCAAATAGGCTGTTGTACAGGGAATAAAATAATTTTCTACCAGTATTTTTGTCTAAACGAGGTCACCTTTCTTTAATTCTGGGAAGATAAAAGCTAAGAAAACTATATTTGACCAGGCCAACTCAAATGGCAGACTAGAAAGGAAGCTGTAAAATGCAGCCTGACAAGGTGGCTACAACTCGTTTTAGTTCTGTGTATGTACTTCCTCCCCACCTGACTTCATCATAGAGAAAATCCACAGGGAGCCAGGTGGGGGAAGAATGCTATCTCCTCTGATCATTTGATCTCTTTTGTAGTAGCCTAAGCTAACATTTATTTATTTTTATTTTTCTACTAAAACATTCATCAGCAAAATGGTTTCTGTATTTCTAATATGTATTTGATTCTAAGAGAAATAATCTGATCTTAGCTATTCCCATCATGCAGTATCATTATGACTACACAAATTTTGGAAAATAAAATGATTTATTTTCTTGAAAGGTATACTTTAGTATACTCAATATAAAACAAAGAATAAACTGTTTCACATGATGAGTTTATACAGATAATTTAAATAAATAAGACCTAGAAATAAGCATTCTGTGTTTGCTTATGTTTTTCTCATGATTTTCTAAAGTGGCAGATTATAGGACAGAAGACAAATAATCAAAAGACAATGGCTAATTTATCACCTTGAGTTATAATGCTAGTCTGAGAAGGTAACTATGCACAAGAATAGAAAACTAGCTGTTGGGTAGCATGAATCTTTACAACAACAAAATCCTTCAGCAATATTGATCTGTGCATCTTGTCATGTGGATAGGTAGAGGAACACACTTCATCTTTAGTGCATAGATACAACCTAAGAGAAGATTTCATATTCCCTATTAAATGTCACGTTGTTTTTAAGGGATTCAAACATAATAGAAATGCATAAATAGGAACATCTTCTCAAAGTACCAATGTGAAGAAAGGCTCACATTCTTATGACAATATTCATAGTGCAAAGATAACTAGCAGCAATGGTCCTGCCCCACAAAGATAGCTTACAGTATTCAAAAACAATCACACTGGATACTCTGCTGGAGGAAATAGGTCAGACGTAGAAAGAGTCCCTGATGCTGCACTTGCTTTTTCCAGATGTCACTTCAAGTGTTGATTTGCATGTTTTCAGAGTCATATTGTGGAGCTAGGGTTAAGTGTTTATGTGTGTCTGCCTCTTCTCTAAGAATGACTTTTACTCCTTTATCCATTCAAGGATTCAATAAGAAGAAATAAATGAAATCACTGCATATTAAAAGTCTAAATACAAGCAGGTACCCTTCAGATGATGCCTTAATTTGGTGGTTAAAAAAATACCTTAATGAAGTAGTCTTTCAATAGACCTCATTTATTTTTATGAGAAAATCTCTTTAATGAAGAGAATTTAAATAATTTGACATAAGAAGGCATAAAATAATTATAAAAATATTTGTATTCATATATATTTCATTGTTTTTAGTATCCCCTTATATCCAGAAAATAGTGGTTTCTCCTCTCATAATATATCTTTCATTTTCTAAACACTATTTTTCCACAGCTGTGCAAAGCTTTTCTCTCTCCTATTTTTGAATTAAGTATAAATAAACCTACTCTCGTTTATTCCATCACACAATCTGATTTGAAACTCTTGTTTTCCCAAGTGACCCACTATTATAATTGAATAGCAATATTAAAATATAAACTATTTGGGGAAGTGGACAGGTCATTTTTTAAGTTGTTTTCTCTATTAACACAATCACTCTTCTTAAAAAGAACTGTGGCCTTAATCCTTCCTGTACATTAGTCATACTTGAGGATCTTATTAAAATGTCATGCATCCTGTCCGACACAAACCCCAGAATCTCTTGGCATGAAACCCTGCCATCACTATTTTAAAATTGCTCCTCAGGGGACAATAATGTGCACCCAGGGTTGATAATCACTAAAGTTGATACATCAAGAATATCTAGCTGATCAGGATGATTATAAAACAACTGAAATCATACAGCACTTGTCACATCTGTATTTCTCTCTACATAACTGAACTGTGTGAAATTCATTTCACTAGAATACTAGAATGTGTAATTACAAATCAACATCAAAATGTAAGGTGCCCATGTATGTAACTATTCCTATGTGATGTGCTACCGCACACCAACAGATGATTGGGATCAGAGACCAGGAATTCCTTTTCTATGATTCTTACCTTTTTTCTGTCATTAATATTTACAATCTACACAAATATGCCTGGATGAGTAAGTGTATATTTAATGTTCAAAACCATCTAAATTTTCTGCTTATCTTTCAAATTATTTCCTGAAAATAAAAATCATGCAATCCCCTTAGTAAAGTCTTGCTTGGGATAATGACTCTTTAATACAAAAAAGGAATATTTATCAGATTTGTGCACTGATTATCTATACCACTGTCACTAAGGCTATGGTGCTCATTTGGATTATAAATAGAAGTGCATACAATTTATGAATTAGAACACATGGTGAGACTTTGAAATCTGATTCACCAATCTCTCAATCCCTGTTCTATTCTCCCTC
>PVJS01018427.1:0-34877 GCA_004027185.1 Glis glis | reverse complement strand
ATATATATATATATATACAGTCCACATATTATTCCAACATCTTAAGGCAGTAAGAAGTCCACATACATTTTTCTTGTAAAGGTATAAGAGCATAGATGTTAAAAACTGTATTATTCTCAGGCAGCCAGGAATAAGAATTGAGGTTCTGGCATAAGAGACTCAAACATACATACATACGTACATTCATACGTACGTACGTACATACATACATATCCATATATTACTTATTTAGTGGTACTGGGGATTAGACCCAGAGGCATTCTACCTCCAAGCTACACCCCCGCCCTATTTTATTCTTTATTTTGAAACAGGGTCTTGCTAAGTTGCTAAGGCTGGCCTCGAACCTGTGATCCTCCTGTATTAGCCTCCCAAGTACTGGGATTACAGGCATGTGCCACCACGCCCAGCTGATTTAAATCTAAGTGGCCAGAACCCTCTTAGAGCAGTAATGAGAGTGGAAAGGGGACGATGCCAGCACTACACTGAGGTTATATAAGACAACAGGAAGGCTCAGAAACAGCAATGATCTATACTGTTACCTATCACTACTTATCTACATCTGGTTATTCAACCAAAACTCAAGTTCACTTCATTCCAAACAGATTTTTTTGGCCTTTTAATATTAATACTTTCTCATTCACAACATTTTAATACGCCCTACCTCACCTTGAGAATAGTTACCTGAGACAAACCTCATTACCATTCCTCAAAGAATCTCCCCTATTCTCCTGGTATCTCTAATTTATTAATAATCCCACAACGTGTCCAATTATTTGAGCTAGAAATCCTAAGGTCTTTTTTGTTCTGGGTCCAATATATCATATCAGTATTCAGGACTTCTTTTATCACATAATTTATATCATCCTTTTAATCTATTATTTTAATTCAGCAACCTATTACCTCAAAAATAAATATACGAGATTTTAATTAAATATAAATTTGTATATAGCAATTCTTCCTCTACCCCAGTCAGTGATCAATTAATCCTTGATGATGATAGCTATCTTATTTGAAAAAAACCTTAGTCCTAGTTATGACAAGATGAGCCATTGTCTCATATATTCATACAAATTAATTATTTCATTTTAGTTTTGATAAAAATGGCAAATTCTTCAATCCTGTGTTTTCCTTAAATTTTTTTCCTCCAAATATAGATGTAAATGTTGGTGAAGAAAGGGGATACATGAGAGAGGAATGATTAGGGTAGAACCAATGTTCTCTACTTCCCTCTGTCAAATGGAATGGCTATTTGGTTAAACAATTGCCTATCTTTCACCAAAACAAAAATGAATTTAAAAAAGCAACTCTCCCAAAATGTAATAAGGTTTCTTGTCATTTTGTAAGTATGTTATCATAAATCAATTTTGGATGTTTTGCTTCCATAACTGATGCTAATAAGTTATCACAAATAAATTGTGTTACTCTGTGCCAGGCACTATTCTATGAGATTTGTACACAGTAGCTTACAGCATCCTTATAACATTCCTATGACTTATTCTGGATGTTTTCTGACATACGAGATCTGGTCTCTATTCCTTGGGGTTACTACTGACCACTAGATATTGAAAGTGGAGTTTCTCCAACAACTGGACACTATGCTTCCCATCAGCTGTTAGAACCTGGATCAGCGAGATGTGGCAGTGAGGCCCAGGCGAGTTACCTCCACAGTGCAGGCAAAGTGGACAAATGTCCTGCCAATGAGACTTCTGGAAGAGGGCAGCTATGACAGTTAGTCTTGAGCGGCTATGTTAGAGAGCAGAGAGACTTGTTTGCCTCAACAAGTTTGTGGCTTCTTCACAGCTGAAGGGGATGTGTACTCACTCCAGGTGAGTTGCTTTATACACTGGTTGGCTAGAAGATGCAGTTTTTTGGGGAATATCCTTCTCCTTGTAGGAATGTACATGGACTACTTCACCTATCAGGTATTTTTCTCAACGTCATATTAAAAACCAGGATAACTAGGGGGTAAGTTTTGGAAACAAGTCTATGCTTTAGGATTCTAGGAAGAAGAAGATTACCTAGTACATTTGTCTGGCTAGAATTAAATCTAAAGAGCCTCTGGAGAATGGAAAATTAGGAACAAACATACTTTCTAGGGATGTTGAATTAGATGCTCAAAATTGTAATTCCATATATTTTTAAGGCTATGTAAACAATTACCAGTTTTCTAGTGAGGCGTACTAATGTGAATAACATAAAATAGAAAATTGGAAGATACAAAAGAAAGGATCAACTTCATACCCATGTGCATAGCTTCTATCAAAAACCCAACAAAAGCAAGTGTAGGCAAGGATATGGAAAAAACTGGATCCATGCCTATGGGTGCAAAGTTGGTTGGTCCTTTCTTTTGTATCTTCTAATTTTCTATTTACTGTCACTTACAGCAGCACAGTTTTATCTTAATAAATGAATAACATCTTCTTTAATCCTGTATTCTCCTTCAGCCACCACCCATTTTTCTGCTCCCCTTTACAACAAAATTCCTTGCAAGACTGACACACATTCATACTTCTGTTCTCTCTTGAAGCCAGCGGGGTCCCTGGCAATCTCCATGAAAACTCTCTTCAAACTGTGAGAAAGAGGCTACTTATAACATCTCCTTGGCCAAATCCATGGCCAGTTCTCAGTATTCATGTTACTTGTCTTCTCTGCAGTATTCAACACAGTTATCACTTCCTCTTTCTTGCTTTTTTTTTTATTCTTCATTTTGAAACAGGGTCTCACTAAGTTGGAGAGGGCCTCACTAAGTAGCTGAGGCTGGCCGCGAACCCGGATCCTCCTGTCTCACAGCCTCCCAAGTACTGGGGTTACAAGCGTGCGTCACCATGGCTGGCTTCACTTCCTCTTTCTTGAAAAAAATCCTTCACATAGTCTCTGGGACACCATTCTCTTGGTTCTTCTTTTATTTCACTGTCTACTTGTTCTCAAAAAAACTTTTTTTTGTTTTGTTGCTTCTTTCTCATCCGCATTATTTCTAAACTGTGGAGGTCCCTATAGCTTGGTTCTCAGTCTTTTCTTTCCACTTACATTTGCTCCTCCCAATGTGACCTCATGCAGTTTTGCAGCTTTAAAAACCATACAACCCTTAAATTTAGATTTCCACTGCCAACCTCTTACCTAACTACAGATTTTTAACTGTCATTACCTATTCAACATCTTCCCTTGGATATCAAATTTAATGTGCTCCAAACTGCTATGATCTCTTTAGAACCTGTTCTTCCTATAGGCATTCTCATCTCAGTAATGTCAACTCCACAGTATCAGTGTCTCAGTCTAAAACCTTGATAACAATCTTTGACTACTCTGTTCTTTCACCAATATACCAGTTCTACTCTTGCTCCCACAGTTTTCCTCCATATAGCAGACAATCAGATCCTTTTTAAATGAAAGATTGCTCATCTCTCTATGACTTCCCATTTTACTCAAGAAAAAATTATCCAAAGTCCTCACTATGGCCTACACACTCTATATGATTTGATCCTCATTATAATACTGACTTTATCTTCTATTATACTTCTACTTGTTCACTCTATTCTGGACAACTAACCTCCCTGCTGTTTCTAGAACATGTTAAGTACACTCACATCTTAGGAACCTTTGTGCTTGTTTTTCCCTGTGCCCAAAATACTCTTTCCCCAGAACTTTGCTCAGTCACTTCCTTCAGATCTCATTCACATATTACTTTAGGAGAGGCCTCTCTCAACTACCCTTGATAAAACAGCACTGTGACCCATTCTCACCAGTCGTTCTCTAGCCTTTCTGCTCTGGCTATAACCTGACATAATGTGTACTTTTCATAATTTGTTTTTCCCTACAGACTATAATAAATTCAGTAAGAATAGGACCTTTATTCATTGCTATGTCCCTAGTACTTATCATATAGTAAGTACTCAAGTATTTGTTGAATGAATGAAAGAACTGGAAAAGAGACAACCTCTTTCAGAGTGGGGTGAGGGGGTTACTTTTCCTGAGTGACAGGAAGACTGAACACTAGGATATGGCCTGGCTGTGGCCCTGTCCATATAAATCATCATTTGCTATACTTACAAAAGAAAATTTTGTCCTATCAATTTCTATCACAAAAAGGTTGAACTTTTTTTCCCTTCATATTTTTTTCTATAAGAGCTAATTCTAAAATTAAAAGCTCATAAAGACCTGCAATGAATTGCAGATGGTCCAGCCTGTTAAGGAAACACACTGCTATAGTGAAAGAATAGTGGAAAAAAGGCAAAATTACACAGTATACACATATCTCTGGGCATATAAACGCAAAAGAAATGACTGTTTGGGAGGAGATGGGGGAGCCAAAAAGTACTATTTAGGCTTATGGGTAAGAAAGAGGAAGGAAGCAAAAGAAGTTTAATTTTATCAACTGGAGAAAATGCCTCAATAAGGGCTTCAAGTGATCAAAGACAAGCCTGAACAATAGGTGAAGATAAGAAAGGTTGCCAATGACTGCTCCTGACTGCATATCCCAGGGGTCAGCAAATATTTTCTTAAAGGGCCAGAGAGTAAGTAATTTAGGTATTATATTGTGGGCCATACAGCTCTGTAGCAACTACTCAACTCTACTGCTGTAGTACAAAAGTAGCAGTTAAGTAAACATATAGGCATGGCCACATGCCAATAAAAGTTTATTTACAAAAAACAGGTTAAGGGGCTGGATTTAGCCTAAAGGCTGTAGCGTGCTGTTCCCTGGCAGTGACAATCATATGCCTGTGCTCTTAAAAGAACTTTCCCTCTCTAGAACCTTTCTATAAGTCAAATAATGATTAGGGAGTCAAAACAAGAATGGCTATATCTTTTTAAAAAAGGCCTATGAATAGGTAAGGTCTTTTAACTGTTAAGATGGTACCAGAAAAATATGAGTCAAATTCTTCATTGCAAGGGGGAGGGAGAGGAAGTAATGACTATATTATGACAAGGTAGAAGCCCTGTGTTCTCTGGGGAAGAAGGCATGGGATACAGAAAAGGCTGAGTATCTACTAGAAAAGTGGACAATGACAGACGTGGCTAACAAAGAGAAGAAAACATCTGATAGTAAATTCAACACACATAAATATAAGGCTATTCAGAAGAGAGCTGTCACTACCCTTTAAAAGCTAGTGGCTTTCAGTTTTTTTTTATTGCAACTTATGTTAAGAAATATAATTTTGCATAATGACCAGGTAAAAACAAAACTCCTTTACTGCAAGTAATACACTTTTATATAGTTTTTTTAAACTATTAAAAGCTGGTGGTCATAAGCAGCTAAAGTGATTTATAATCCACTACTGGGCTGTGTTGAAGATCACTGTCTTGAGCTAACATAAAGAAGAATGGGGAGTTAGAAGAAAGGATATATGAATCTTCATGGTCCAATGGCTTGGATTTTCTATTGTAATAAAGAAGAGAAGGAAAAGCACTGTTTTTAGGTAGGACATAGTAGCCTAACACTTTTGCTTTAAAAACTAGGGGCAAAAAATCAGTTTAACTGCAAACTATTTAAGGCAGACAGTAATAACTCAGGGATGCACCTTGAAATCTCTAGGGCAAGCATGGAAAAAAAAAGAATTACAACTAAGAAGTTGGCTCTTGTTTCGTGGGATTGGAGGAATGGCAACCTAGGAAGGCTACAGAAAAAGACAGATGTGTCTGGCTTCCGGTCCAAGATGGTGACTAAGGGAGACACCACGTTACAACCTCTCTGAGACTTGGGTCTCAATTCCCGTGAAAGCAACTTCAGAGGAAAGTAAAAAGCTCCAAAGGCCTTACCTAAGGAAAAGTGGCGGTGCCATCGTGGCCTGACCGTACAGGCTACTACCGGCATTTCGGCTTCCACACACTGCTAGCAGAGAAGCCAGAGACCTGTTGTAAGTTTAACTGCAGGTCAGCTTGAGATGAAAGCAAGCAGCAGCTCGCTCCACACTCAAGAGACCAAACGACGGCGGCTACAGCAGTTGCAGTGGCGCCATCTCGGCAGGACCTTACCAGCAGCTACCAGCATTGTGGCTTCTACACAAGAACAACGGAGACGCCGGCGCCCTGTTGTGAATTCAGCAACTGTAGAATAGCAGCAGTGAAGGCGAGCAGCAACTCGCTCCACACATGACACAGACCTGAACTACTACGTCGGCAGAAGCGGTAGTGGTGCCATGTTGCTTAGACCGCGCCGGAGGCTACTGGCATTGTGGCTTGTGCAGGCACCAACAAAGAAACCAGGGACCTGTTGTAATACCAGCAACTGCAAAGCATCAGTGACGAAAGCGAGCAGCAGTTCGATCCACGCTCGGCAGAGTCCCCAGTGCCCAGAGGCCTGCCCAGAAGCTGCGGCAGCGGCTGAGCACCCACCCCTAGAGATTAAGAGCAGCGCTCAATGAGACCATAAGTCAACGAGCCGCCCCATGGGGAGAACACCCAGTGCAGCCACAGGGACTCGCGGGGTCTGAGACTGTGCGGATTACCCCTGCGGAGGTAGGAGTGGGGTCTGCTGTGGGACGCAGTAGACGTGTGGATAAGCAGACAGTCCCTGGTGACATTTGGGTG
Organism: Glis glis; assembly: GCA_004027185.1. NCBI lineage: Eukaryota > Metazoa > Chordata > Mammalia > Rodentia > Gliridae > Glis > Glis glis. The sequence goes on along the minus strand of PVJS01018427.1, from coordinate 28,352 downwards.
GGACAAACTTGCAGCCCGCGGGTCGCAGCACCCTTATAGAGTCCCCAGGGATCACCACAGGATATACAGCTGTGGTACCTGGGATAAAATTGGACCAAACTAGCCCTCTCTGTGGAAAACATGGAGTTCTGTGTTTGCACGGAATTGGGTCAAAGTGACATCCGCTGCTTTTGTGGGCAAAGAGACACAAGCTCGGGGCCCCCTGTTGGTAACACCTGCCATAGGTGTAGACAGAGAAGAGACATAGGGACAGCCCAAGTGGAGACCGCGGAGACCCACACTTGCAGTGAGAGGGGCAATAGCGGCACTGGCCGCCTGCACAGGTAGTGAGAGGCACCAGGCAAGGGTCCCAATCACTGAAGGAGATCGAGAATTGGGCCTGTAAATGGACACACCGAGCAAGTGAGAATAACCATTCAGTAAAGGCCATTCACCTTTAAGGCTCATCTAGTAGCAACTATCTACCTCCAGGATAAGAAACTATAAAGGGAGAGAGATTAGACATAGGAAACCTACAGAGAGAGAGACAGAGAGAGAGAGAGAGAGGGCTACCAAAAGCAACAAAGGTATAAACATAAAAATCCTGAAATCATGAAAAGGAAGAATAGCAAAGAAACAATGAGCTCCCACAACTCCACAACAACAGAACCCGCCAACAGAAGTGCAAAGATTGCCAGAAGGACAATTCAGTACTTTAATAGTAGAAATGATATAGGATTTCCAAAAAGAATTCAGAGAGAGCCTGAAAGAAATCAAGGATCAAATAAACAAAGAATCAGACACCCTTGAACAGGAATCAAGAAGAAGCTCTGAAGGAAGTGAAGGATGCAATAATTGAAATGAAGTCATCAATACAGACCATCAACAATAGACTGGACCACATTGAAAACAGAATCTCACTCTTAGAAGATGACCTCTCCAAAAATGAACGCATAATATATAAATTAGAAAAAACAATTCGACAGCATGAATTGGACATTGAAGAGATCTCAGCCAGTCTTAAAAGAGCAAACCTAAGAATAATAGGCATAGAAAAGGGAATAGAAGCTGAAACCAAAGGAATCAATAATCTATTCAGAGAAGTAATATTAGAAAATTTTCCAAACATACACAAAGAGGTCGACACACCTCTTTGTACAGGAAACAATACAGGTACAATACCTCTTTGTACAGGTACAGGAAACAATATAGGACCCCTAATAGACAAGATCAGAGAAGAGGTTTGCCACGCCACATAATAATCAAATTGACTAATGTAGAGGCCAAGGAGAGACTCTTAAAGGAAGCGAGAGTAAAAGACCAAGTAACACTCAGAGGCAAACCAGTAAGAATCACTCCTGACCTTCTAAACGAAGTCATGAAAGCCAAGAGGGCCTGGAGCAACATAATCCACACTCTGGAAGAAAACAACTTCCAGCCAAGATTTATCTACCCAGCAAAGGTATCTATCAAATTTGACAGGGAAATAAAAACCTTCCATAAAAAACAGAAGCTGAAAGACTTTATGTCTTTCAAACCAGGACTAGAGAAAATACTCAAAGAGATTAATTACAAGGAAGAAATAATAAGGAAACACCAGAACCAGAGAAAAAGTGATTTCCATCAAACAAACAATTAGGCAAAGAACAAACGCTACCTCAAACAGAAATTAAAACTCAAAATGTTAGAAATTAAAACCCATCTCTCAATAATCACGCTGAATATAAATGGTCTCAACTCCTCAATCAAAAGACATAAGGTGGCAAAATGGATTAAAAATCACAATCCATCTATATGCTGCCTGCAAGAAACACCCTTACAAGTAAAGATACGCACAAACTAAAGGCAAAGGGATGGAGCAAGGTAATCCACGCTAATGGAACTCGAAAACAAGCAGGAGGAGCAATTATGATATCAGACAAATTAGACTTCAAACCTAAACTTATCAGAAGAGACAAAGAAGGTCATTTCTTACTGGTAAAAGGAACAACCCAGCAAGAGGATAAAACAATAGTCAACATTTATGCCCCAAACATAGGTGCAACCCCTTTCATAAAAGAAACTCTTCGTGACATTAAATCACACATAGATCCCAGTACAATAATATTGGGAGACTTCAACACCCCTCTCACACCATTAGGTTGATCTTCAAGACAAAAGGTCAGTAAAGATGCCTTAGACATAAGGAACATCATAAACCAAATGGACCTAGTAGACACATACAGAATATTCCACCCAAGTACAGTTGAATTCACATTTTTTTCAGCTGCTCATGGAACCTTCTCTAACATAGACCATATCCTAGGCCACAAAGTGAGTACTAGCAAGTTCAAAAAATGTGACATAATCCCCTGAGTCTTTTCAGACAATAATGGAATGAAATTAGAAATCAACTATAGGAAGACCCATAGAAACCTCATAAATACGTGGAGACTGAATACCACACTGCTGAATGAGGAATGGGTCAGACAAGAAATAAGGGGAGAAATTAAGAAATTCCTAGAAACAAACGAAAACAGAGATACAATATATCAAAATCTCTGGGATACCCTGAAGGCAGTATTAAGAGGAAAATTCATAGCACTGAGTGCCCACATAAGAAAAACAGAAAATCACCAAATAAATAACCTAATGACACACCTCAAAGCCCTTGAAAAACATGAACAGTCTAACCCCAAAGCCAGTAGAAGACAGGAAATTATTAAAATCAAAGCAGAAATAATGAAGTAGAGAATAAAAAACCAATACAATCAACAAAACCAAAAGCTGGTTCCTTGGAAAAAATAACAAGATAGATAAACCACTAGCCAACCTAACCAAAAGAAAGGGAGAATCAACCCAAATTACTAAAATAAGAGATGAAAAAGGTGATATTACCACCAACAGCACGGAAATGCAGAGGATTATCAGAAACTATTTTGAAAAACTATACTACAACAAAACGGAAAATCTAGAAGAAATTGACAAATTTCTAGACACGTACAACCTTCCTAATTTGAATCAAGAAGATATAGAAAATTTAAATCGACCAATAGCAATCAAAGAGACTGAAGCAGCAATAAGGAGCCTACCATCAAAGAAAAGCCCAGGTCCAGATGGTTTCCCAGCTTAATTTTATAAAACCTTTATAGAAGAACTAATCCTAATACTTTTCAATCTATTCCGTGAAATAGAAAGAAACGGGACTCTCCCAAATACATTCTATGAAGCCAACATCACATTGATACCAAAACCAAATAAAGACAGCTCAAGAAAAGAAAACTACAGACTTAGAGACAAAACTTCTAAACAAAATAGTAGCAACGCGCATTCAAAACCACATCATGAAAATCATACATCATGACCAAGTTGGGTTCATCCCAGGGATGCAAGGCTGGTTCAACAAATGAAAAACAATCCATGTAGTTCACCACATAAACTGAACTAAAGACAAAAATCACATGATCGTTTCAGTAGATGCTGAAAAAGCATTTGACAAAATCCAACACCCATTCATGATAAGAACTCTGCAAAGAATCGGAAATAGAAGGACCATACCTCAATATCATAAAGGCAATATACAATAGGCTCACAGCCAACATCATACTGAATGGGGAAAAACTTCCAGAGTTCCCCTTAAAAACAAGAATAAGACAAGGATGTCCGCTGTCACCACTCCTTTTCAATATAGTACTTGAGACTCTAGCCAGAGCAATAAGGCAAGAGAAAGAAAAGAAATAAAAGGAGTACAAATAGGAAAAGAGGAACTGAAACTATCTCTATTTGCAGATGACATGATATTATACCTAGAAGATCCAGCCAACTCAACCAAAAGGCTCATAGAAATGATCAACAAATTCAGCAAAGTGTCTGGATACAAAATCAATCTTAAAAAATCAGAAGCTTTTCTGTATGCCAACCATAAATCCACTGAAAAAGAAATCCAGAAGACATTTCCACTCATGATATCCCCCCAAACAATAAAATACTTGGGGAAAAACCTAACCAAAGAGGTAAAAGACCTCTACAAGGAAAATTTTAAGACATTGAAAACAGAAATTGAAGAAGATCACATGCTCTTGGGTAGGCAGAATAAATATCATCAAAATGGCCATTCTTCCAAAAGTGATCTACAGATTCAATGCAATACCCATTAAATTACCAAAGTCATTCTTCATTGACATAGAAAAATCTGTCCCTAAATTCATGTGACAACAAAAAACCCAGAATAGCCAAAGTAGTTCTCAGCAACAAGAACCATGCAGGAGGCATCACAATACCTGACTTCAAACTATACCACAAAGTCATAGTAATAAAAACAGCATGATATTGGCACAAAAGCAGACACATAGACCAATGGAGCAGAATAGAAGACTCTGAAACAAATCCACACACCTACAGCCAATTGATTTTTGACAAGGGGGCTAAAAACATCCACTGGAAAAAAGACAGCCTCTTCAACAAATGGTGCTGGCAAAACTGGCTAACCATATGCAGAAAAATAGAAATAAACCCCTTTCTCACCTTGTACAAGAGTCAATTCAAGATGGATCAAAGACCTAGAAATCAGACCAGAGACCTTGCAGCTACTTGAAGAGGGCATAGGCCCAACACTTCAACACATAGGCACAGGAAAGTAAAATGAGGATCAATATGTGGGATTGCATTAAACTGAAGAGCTTTTGTGCAGCAAAGGAAACAATCAAGAACTTCAACAGAGAGCCAACAGAATGGGAGAAGATTTTTGCCAGCTCCTCCTCTGATAGAGGACTAATATCTAGAATATACAGAGAACTTAAAAAAATCATCACCAAGAAAACAAGTAACCCAATCAAAAAATGGGCATGTGAACTAAATAGACACTTCACAGAAGAAACACAAATGGCCAATAAATGTATGAAAAAATGTTCAACATCATTAGCAATCAGAGAGATGCAAATCAAAACTACCCTGAGATTTCACCCAACCCCAATTAGAATGGCAATCATTAAAAACACAAACAACAAATGCTGGCGATGAGGTGGAGTAGGAACTCTAATACACTGTTGGTGGGATTGCAAATTAGTGCAACCACTTTGGAAAACTGTGGAGGATCCTCAGAAGAATGGGAATGAACCTACCATATGACCCAGCAATACCACTTCTAGGCATCTACCCAAAAGAAGTGAAACCAAACTACCAGACTAATGCATGTGTATCTGTGTTTATAGCTGCACAATTCACAATTGCCAAACTTTGGAACCAGCCAAGATGCCCATCAACTGATGAATGGATTACAAAACTATGGGATATGTACACAATGGAATTTTACACAGCCATAAAGAAGAACAAAATTACATCATTTACAGGGAAATGGAGGGAACTGGAGAACATTATGCTAAGTGAGATTAGTCAGTCAAAGAGTGAAAAGTCAGATGTTCTCCCTAATATGTGGAAACTAGGGAGAATGGGACTTAGAAGGGACTCCAGACAAAGGAGAAAACTTTAGATGAGCAAGAACGGAACCTAACTGAGGGAGATGGGAGGGGGAAGAGGGAGACCCACCAATGCACACAATGTATACACACAAATTTATCAATCACTATGCTGAGCACGGAAAGAAGGGAAGGGGGAGGGAATAGGGTGGGATTTTAAGGAGGGCTAAATGAGCAATGTGTGTATTCATGCTTCTGATACCCTGACATTTATCAAAATGTATAACTACAATGCACCAATAAATGAATATATTTTTAAAAAAAGACAGATGTGTCTTTCATGAGATGGAACAACTCAGGCTTCTGAGAGCACTTGAAGCAGAAGACTGAACATTTCGGATTAAAAAACAATGATCAGTCCTCTGGGGTAAAGGAAGAACCTATCTGGATTCCTATAGAGAGAGCAAAGGTCTGGCTGGGAGACAGAATGGATAGCCACAGACATTTTAGGAGCAAGTCCCAAGAAATACTTCCTTGAGGCCAGCTTGATAGTTACACCAGAGAATAATAGGAATGTAAGGCTCTTTCATAATAAATCCTATAGTATGGACACCCAGTGGGATAAAAAGGCTAAACTACAAAGCACAACAAATTTGTATTAATTAAATATAAGCATTAATAAGAGATTATTTCAGATTTAAGTCTTGTAACAAGAGTCCAAGTTAGAAAATTCTTATTTTATAAGGTATAATATGATAAAAAAGGTACTCTGTCAACTAACAAGAACCATCTCACATTTGCGGTTATATAATTTAAATCTGAAGGTACTTTGAAGTACCTTACAGATTGGAAGCTTAACCTCTATCATTGTTGTTGTTATTATTGTTATCCCTATTATTATTATTGTTGTTGTTGTTGTTGTTGTTATTATTATTATTATTATTATTATTATCAATATCCCTGATACTGGGGACTGAATCCAGGGGCTTTCTATCTTTAAGCTATACCCCCAGCCTTTTTTATTTTTTAATTTTGAAACAGGGTCTCACCAAGTTGCTCACTAAGTTGCTAGCCTTGAACCTGTGATCCTCCTTGCTCAGCCTCCCAAATACTGGGATTACAGGTAAGTGCCACCATGCCTAGCTTAACCTCTACTGCTTTTTTTGAGGAAGTAAGAACACGATAAATACACAGAATATATAGGTTTTTACCTCTCCCAATGAGAAATAGTGACGTGGAATTTGAGAATCAGGGTAAATACTCTCTAGGTACCAAGAGAAAGGTTTGCATTGTAGTTTGTGTCTTAGACCAAGTCTTGATGATATATCTCCATAATCTACCTTTGTAACACCTGTTGAAAGAAATAATTGACTCTGAATTATTAATGTTCTATTAGGTAGTATACATCTATTTATATGTGGATTCTAACAAGACAGCTCAATGGGAAAAGTAGTACCATTTTTGTGACATGTCTATACAAGTTACATACCATGAATCCACCTCCAAAATATAAAACAAAGAAAATACATTAAAACGTGTCTTAATCTTTCAAGGAAAATCAAACTTACACGAGAATGAAATATACTACTACATGAAAATAAAAGCTATATGGGATCAGAAAACATTAATATATTTATGATCACATACATAAAACAAAAAGTCAAGATCACTTTTACAGCCGGGCATGTTGGTGCATTGTAATTCCAGTACTTGGGAGGCTGAGACAGGAGGATCGGAGGTTCGTGGCCAACCTCATCAATTTAGTGAGGCCTTCCACAACTTGATGAGACCCTGTTTCCAATTAAAAGAATAAAATAGGACTAAAGGTGCAGCCTCAGAGGTGGAGTGCCCCTGGGTTCAATCCCCAGTATCATGTGAAAAAAAAAAAAAGATCTATTTTGCTCAAATATTAAATAGGGCAATTGTTTCCAGTCAGGTTTCTCTCACACAACTCAGTGAATTGTGCACACTGTCACTTAGAAAGTCTAAGAGTAAATGAAAACAAAACAAAACAACAACAAAACAAGGATGGAAGAGTAACTATGTCAGGCAGATTTATAGCTGATGAAACTCTGAATAGGAAAGTTCCTGGAGACAAAGTCCCTTGAGGCATTTATAGGGCTCTGCATTGGCTTTGTGACACTTGATGGTTTGATGAAGGCCTTGTATGATGGCATCAAGGGCCTGAGCTTACAGAGAATGCTCATGACCTACTGTTAAAATACTGTTTTTTTTTAATGTTGAATGAAAAAGCCAAGAATCCAGAAAAAGTCATAAAAACTAGAAAAATAGCTGAAACCTCACAGGGGTAAATGTCAAATGTTGCAGTTAGGTTAAGGGGGGAAAAAAGAGTATGAGTAATACCTGGGCTGGCAAAAGTGATTTCAATAACTTAGTATTGCTAAGAATATATGACATCAGGCATTCTGCCAAACACTTTCTATCCTTGATTTCATTACTCCTTACAGCGACCTCATCAGGTAGGTGTTCACCTCTACTTAAAGCTTTACTTCCACCCTTCTTACTGCACCTTAGAAAGCATTAGGATCAGGGACACGAAAGATACAGTTTTGTATTTATAATGCAAAATAAACTAACCTGGAGAAATTATATAGAAGAAATTCTTGAATTCATCCATCCACACTTCTGCAAGTCGTCTGTTATTTTTATTGATAATCTGCCCTGTACCTCCTGGAAATGTGTAAGGTGTAGCTTTCCGAAACACATGTCCAACATGTGAGCATGTAACAATTTCCAAAGTTCCTCCACACTGCCAAATCTGAAAACAACAGCAAAGCCCATAATAGACATTGACAGTTTAAAAAAAAGTTGTAGACATCTACTGAGCTTCATAGTGAAATTTCAGACTCTTGGGCGTACACTGGGGCTTCTACTGTTTGATTACAAAGCCAATGCTTCTCAGGAGCAAATATTTCTCCAATTTTTTATTTTGATTAAACCGAAAGTCAGATTAAAGTACAGAAAAAATAGATTAAAGTCTAAATACAGAAAAGACATGAGATGTAGAGCAGTATTTTTCTAAACGCAGGCCATGACTCATAAGAAGATCATAAACTCAGTTTGCTGAATTGCAACTAGCCCTTGTTAAAAAGACATACTATTATATCAAATGTTTAATTTTTTTTGTTTTGTGTTATATAATGAATGTATTTATTAATGTGGTTCATGGTTTATGGAAAGAAAAACAACAACAACACACAGAACTGCCCACTGAGTGTACAGCCAGATTCTTTTCTATTTCCCCTCTTTAAACCTCTGTCACCACTTGTACATTAAACAGAACCTCAGAATCTAAGCCAGATCCATCATGAGTTCTTCAGTAAGACAGAGATAGCAATGTTTAAGAATAAAAACAAAAAAGGGGACAAAAGAAACATCATCAAGCATGGGCTTATATCCTTAATTTAATGCAATCTTCTCCTTTCAAAATATATTTTCCCCCTTAAATTAAAACCTATTTGCAACTAAAATCACATTTTGAAAAGTTTTGATTTTGTTAAATATTTAGTGTGCCTACTTTCAAGTTTTCCAGGATCATAAAGTGTTAGAGTTGGATAGGATTTCCAAGATGACATAGGGCCCAACCTTCTCCTTTTATAAGAGGGCAAAGCGATTCACTGGGAATAAGTGAGCTCGCTGGTTCAGAGTACAGTACACTTCAGTGTGATTTCTACTATAATAAGCTATGTATCAGAAGCTGATTATTTAAGAATATATGTCATCTAAATATGTTGATTTTAGTGAATATGAAATGCAAAGGTCAATTGGGTTAGATTAAAGCCATTTAAAAATTGTTTTGCATTTTTCTTTTTATTGAAAAATATAAAGCTGATAAACTGGCCAGGTATTAGAGAACCAAAAAATATTCACATCAGACAAAAAGCATATCACAGAATATAAAATTATGTTTTGGTAGTTAAGTACCATAGTAGCATACATAAACTACCTATTATTTTTTATTTTTAAGAGCCTGAATTATTTCCTTGAAAATGATAGAAATTAAAAACAATGAGGGAATCTTGTGTAAGTTTTAAGAGGACTTATTCAATTTTTATTTTTCATTTAGAGATAACATGAATTTTTCAAAGGGAACTTACCCTAAAGGATATTTCTAGGTTTTCTCCTCCCCAAATGTCCATTCCAGCATCATATGTTCCAATTTCCTGAAAGTAATCTCTGTCTATTGAAAAAAGGCCTCCTGCCATTGTAGGTGTCCTGAAATTCAATCATAATACTATACCATTAATTTTAATGATTTAAAATTTACAATCAGTCTTTGTTCTTAAAAATACTATAGTTTTATAACTACAGAATAATGCTTATTCTTATTCAGGTACTTCAGGGGCTTTTATCAGTGTCAGACAATGACCTGCACTCTGGTTATGCTAACTGTTGGACCCACTGTCACAGCTTCTGCCCAGATACCTCTCTCAGTTAAAGTCTTAAGGACACTTCCTGTCTTTGGCACCCTTTTTCACTAGGTTCTGACTGAGGTTCTACCTCAAACCCTTAAAATTGAAGCTATTCCTCATAATCCCCTCCACTTGGCTGTGTACCCACTTCATAGTTCCCAGCAATTATAAAGGCAGTTGACTATATTAACTAACTAGATTCAGGATAGGGTTAACATGCCAGGTTCCAAAGGGTGGCAATTACTGCAAAGTCAAAAGATTAAACAGAATGAAAACGATGAGGCCCTTTTCCTATACTTAATAGAAACCTTTAAGGAGAAGAGGAGATGAAGTACAGAAAAAAAAAATAAACCTTTTAAAGAGATCACCCTGACCAAGTATGGCGTGTTTCCTGTAAAAAAGGTACCCAAGCCGGGCGTGGTGGTGCACACTTGTAATCCCAGTACTTTGGGAGGCAGAGACGGGAGGATCCGGGTTTGCGGCCAGCCTCAGCTCTCTCTCCCTCTCTCTCCACTTAGTGAGGCCCCCCGCAACTTTGTGAGACCTGGTTTCAAAATAAAGTATAAAAAAATAGGACTGGGGGTGTAGCGCGGAGGTAGAACGCCCCTGGGTTCAACCCCCAGTACCGCAAAAAAAAAAAAAGAGGTACCCAATTCATTGAAATGTGGCCAAGTATGCAGGGGTGAGGGGTAGGAGTGGGAATAGGTGGAATTAAGCAGAGAAGTGATAATGAAGGAAGATTTAGATAAATGAATATTGGTTTACCATTTGATTTCCACAATGAATGACTATGGAGAAAACATGGGCTCCAGCCAGAAGAAAATAAGTTCTAGAGTCTGAGGATATTATAAAGATATTTTAGCTTGGCTTGGTGGTGCACACCTGTAATCCTAGTACTGGGGAGATTGAAACAGGAGGATTGCAGGTTCAAGACCAGCCTCAGCAACTTAGCGAGACTCTCAGCAACCTAGCAAGACTCTGTTTCAAACTACAAAATAAAACAGGGCTGGGGGTGTAGTTCAGAGGTAGAATGCCCCTGAGTTCAATCACCAGTAAAACACACACACACACACACACACACACACACACCCCAAAACCATATTTTAAGACAGACCAGTCACCTCAATATACTCATTCCATGGCCTGTTTAGGGTAGCAGCATTTGCTGTTCCAGTGCAAATAACTGTTTACAAAAAAAGGTTTGGGCTTATTTTGATTTTAGAAGAGAAAAAGAATGACAAAAATGCTAATATCTTAGGAGTCAAAGAACACAGGCCAATACCCAGAGTTATTATTTATTAGGGGTTTCCTGACCTGCTTCATCTTCTTTAGGTGAATATGCATTTTTCCCCATTGGAGAAGACTCATAGCTTTTATCAGATATTCAAAGAAGTCCTTCATCTTCAAAATGTTTAAGAACCTGATTTAGAGCCTGTTAACTAACAGCAAGAGAGGAAAAGTGCCTTGTACTGGTAAGAACTCGGGGTGACTTGGGAAAAGAATATAGTAAGTGAAAAATCTCAATTTTGCCAGAACTGGACTTGAATTCATGGGAAAACAGACCTGAGAAGCCTAGAGGAGAAGAAAGCAAAAGCCTAGTTCTGAAGGAATGGAAGAACTGTTCACTGCTACGAAAGAAGCATGTGGATGCGACTGGGATAAATCTTTGGATGGCTCAAAAAGCTCAAAAGTTTCAATTTCATGTCCTGAATCACACAAAGATTTTTCAGGGGAAAAATCTATTTATGATTAGTGCAAAACAAAAGAAAAATCAGAAAATGCATTAATAGAAATCTTTTTTAATCTTTGTGTTAACTCTAGTTATTTTTTATGTTTGAAACAAGCTTTTTTAACCTTCCAATCAATAACTATGATCTAGATGATACAAGTCTGAATTTGGAAAATCTTACATTATAGTACAAGCACATAGTTTTAGGTATTTTTATATACTGACACAATTAATTAAGGGGCAGTTTGATTTCAGCTAAATATTATTATTCTTAACAAATGAATTCAAACACAGACTGGACTTACATATTTGTAAAATGTTCATTTAACAAAGAAAGAACATATGTGTGTCATCATTTCTCATGTGTACTAGTTTTTTTAGAATAAAAAATTCTAATTTTATTAACTAATTGGAGAAAACAAATCCCTCTTTAAAATATCGGTACATGTGAAATATGGTTCTGAACGACATGTGAGGTACACATTGCTTCATGCTTCTCAAAATCAATCTATAAATCATTTGACATGATTCCCACAGCTTCATAACCCTCTGCCAGCAACACTTCAGGGAAAACGCCTGACAAATTAATTACCTGACAGGAAGAGTCCGATCACCTTTCCTTCTGTCCATTTCTCTTTGGGGAACAGGATACCAGCGAAAATTAAGCTTCCAGTTGAATCCACCATAGGTCATATCTGAGCCTGCCATATACTCAAAAGTATCATCGCTGATCACATCAATGATAGGACAGACCACTGTTCTCCTAATATCATAAAAGCAAATTTAAAAATCTTGCAAAATATTTCTGCTTACCATAACTATGTAACAATTACATATTAAGTGTTTATAAAAAACAAAAATCCATTCTATAATGTTAAAGACAATGGTGAAAAATTTCTAAACATAATACATAATTATTTGTTGGTTGATAATCTTTTGGCCCTTTTTCATTTATATTTATACATATTTGCCACATGAAAAAAATGTGAAATATTTCTACATGCTGTAAAACTAACACTTTTAGTGACTACATATTTAATCATTTTAAGGTAATTTTCTTAATAAACAATTCTTGGACATTTGTATTTGCTACAGTTTTTTGCTAAGGAGACACTAAGTGAATATGTTTGTGTATGCAATCTTTTACTTTTGCTCTAAGAGTAAACTTCCAGCAGTGAGATTACTAAATTGAAGGCACCATTCCTTACCGCTTTCCAGATGTTATATGCATATGTCATTTTTCCTCACAGCTTCCCCATAGCACTATCAACTGAGATATTATTGTTTTAGAAAAAATGGAGTATTTTTTTCCATTTTTGCTAAAACAGTATCTCAGGATTTAAAATTTTTTATTTTCTAATTAAGATTTTTTCCTTCAGATTTGCATTTCTTTCTTTCCTTTTTTTTTGGTACTGGGGATTGAACCCAGGGGCATTCTACCTCTGAAGTATATGTACCCCCAACCCTTTTTAAAAAAAATTATTATTATTTTTTTGAAACAGGGTCTCAGTAAGTTGCTGAGTTGGGCCTTGAACCTGTGATCCTCCTGTCTCAGCCTACCAAGTACTGGGGTTACAGGCATGTGCCACCATGCCCAGCCAAGGTTTGTATTGCTTCATACAAACTATCTGATCAAATTGAAGAGATTTTCAATTGGCGTTTTGATTTTTCTAATAAATTTGAAAACACAAGTGACCACAGCCCCTTCTAAGGAAGGATGCCCTATATACAGACTTTGAGCCATATTTTATAGCTACCCTCCCCCAAGATCATTCAGATATTCTCCTATATTGCCTTAAAATAAAGAAGTTTATTTTTGCTTTTCACATTTAAGTCTTTAATATATAGTATGTGTCCAACTTCATTTATTTTTCTTATGGTTAATCAATTGTTCCAACACTATTTCTTTCATGATCCTTTTTTCCTCTGCTGTAATTATCAGTGCCTGCTCAGTCATAAAATCTGTCTAAATCAAGTTGCGTGGAAGAATGGGCTGATTTCTGGATGCTACCCTCTCAGTCTATTCGAACCTGCGATCCTCCTGTCTCAGCCTCCCAAGTACTGGGATTACAAGCGTGTGCCACCACTAAAATAAGTTTTGATATCTGGTAGATATAAGTTCTCTTATACTTACTCCTCTTTAGAAACATTTTAACAATTTTTGTTCTTTTTGCATTTCCATATAAATGTTAAGATTTAGCCCATCTAGTTTCTAAAAAAAAAATCGGTTGAGATTTCAGTTGAAAATGCACTGAATCGCCGGGCATGGTGGCGCACGCTTGTAATCCCAGTACTTTGGGAGGCGGAGACAGGAGGATCCGGGTTTGCGGCCAGCCTCAGCTCTCTCACTCTCTCTCTCCCCCGTCTCTCTCTCTCTCTCCTTAGTGAGGCCTTCCGCAACTTCGTGAGACCCGGTTTCAAAATAAAGTATAAAAAATAGGGCTAGGGGCGTAGCACGGAGGTAGAACGCCCCTGCGTTCAATCCCTGGTACCGCAAAAAAAAAAAAAAAAAAAAATGCACTGAATCAATTTAGGAAGGGTTGGTATTTTTATGACATTGACTTTTCTATCTATGAATATCGGCCTTTTCTCCCCTTGCTATACTTGGATTATGTTTCAGTGAATTTCAATAGTCTCATACTTCATGCATCTTTTGGTAATGGGTGATTAAGTACAGTCTGTGACTGTCGTTGCTATTGTACGTCGTATTCCTTCTTTTTACATTGTATTTCCTAACTATGCCTTGCTGGTGTGGAGAAGGTAATTTACTCTTCTATAGAGATACCATGTTTGGCAAAATTGCTAGATTCTTATTATTTCTATTATTTTGCATATAGATTATTTTTCTTCATAGACAAGCATAGCTTCTGTGATTGACAACACTTCTCTCCCTTTGTGGTACTGGGGGTTGAACCTAGGGGCATTCTATCTCCGAGCTACACCTCCCCCGGGTCTCACTAAATTGCTGAGGGTCTTGTTAAATTGCTGTGGCTGGCCTCAAACCTGCAATCCTCCTGTCTCGGCCTCCCAAGTACTAGAATTACAGGTGTGTGCTAACACACCTGGCTGAGATTTCTAATGATACTAACAGTGGTGATTCAGGACATTCTTTTTGTGTGCTTGTGTGCTGGGGATCCAATCTATGGACTCACATGTGCTCCACCACTGAGCTACACCCAATTCAGGGCATTCTTACTTTGCTTCACATCTGTCAACTATTTTCTTTTTTTTTTTTTTTGTACTAAGGATTGAATCCAGGGATATTCTACCTCTGTGCTATGCCCCCAGACCTTTTCAATTTTTATTTTGAAACAGGGTCTTGCTAAGTTGCTGAGGTTGGGCTCAACTTGTGATCTTCCTGTCTCAGCCTCCCAAGTACTGGGAGTATAGGCATGCGCCACAGTGCCAAGCTAACTTTTTTTTTTTTTTTTGAGATGGGGTCTCACGATGTTGCCCAGGTGGAGCTTGAACTCAAGATCCTTCCACTTCGGCCTCCCGCGTAGCTGGGATTACAGGCATGCACCAGTGTACCCAGCTGCTTTAAACATTTTCCCATTTATAAAATGTTTGCTTGCTAAGTTTTTTTTAAATTTATTAAGTATTTTTAAATAATAAAATAGATGTTAAGTATTTAGTGAACACCTTTTCCTATACCTATGGAAGTGGTACAGGTTTCTATTTAGTTTATAATCATAGTTTTAAAAATGTTAGTATTTTTTTAACATGAATTGGTTTTAAGCTAAACAAATTAGTCATGATATGTTTTATATATGTGTGTGTATGTGTATTTTGTTGGATTCAGTTTGTTGATATTGTGAGATTTCTGAACTAGCATTCACAAATAGGTTTGGGCTATCATTTTCTTCATAGTTCTTTTCTGGTTTTTGTATTAAAGTTATGCTAGCCTCATAAAAAGAGTTTGGTTGTTTTCTACTTTTTCTATATGATGTTCATAAATCCTTATGGGAGAGTTGTTTCCCCTCTTCCAACCCATACCAAAGCTGAGACAGGCAGGTCTTTTTTATGTGTGGGATCTGCTTCTCACTCTCATTTATACTGAGGTATAGATTTCAAAATTCCAGCTTTATACAGGTGTTTGCTATTATTCTTCCCACCTTAGGTAGGACCTGGGCGTCACCTCTTATCCTCTAGTCTTACTCACCTATCAAGGCAGAAGCTTAGTTCAGCATAAATCTTGTAAATGAAAGTTGGCCTTAGTGTTTGGACTGCTTGTTTGCTCTCATTTTGTTTTGAGATCTGCAAATTTCTTAGGTTTTGTGCCAACTCAATGATGCATTTAAAATTTTGTTTTGTATTTTATCTAGCATTTTAGCTTTTTCAGTTGGAAGGTTATTTAGGATATCTAATCCGCCACATAGCCCAAAGTGGAAGTCAGTGTGTTTGTTATTTTGGCTAATTCCCTTTACTATTGTCATCATCGCACACTGCTTTCTCTCTATGGGCCCAAGCACCTGTTTCTAAAGATTATGTGTTACTTTTAAGCAAATAAATATTTTCTAAATCAGTCATCTGATTTATAGAGAAAATGATTTATAGAGATATTCTATTTATTTGATTCTTCAGGGCAATGTTCTCTTTCCTAAAGCTGATTTTCCCTTTCACCCAATGCTGGGTTTTGCTACTTATTCATCTTTGAAAGGGGAGAGATGTAAGTCCAGCATTTGCTAACAAACAGAATAGATGCAGTGGCCTTAGCTCTCTCCATTTACCTTACTATAAATCTTAATGCTAACACAGATAGCCTCTATCTCAAACTGCACTAATGAGCAGAAATTCAACTAATATAGGTCTAGCCGACTGAAGTTATGGTACTTTTCCATATACAATTAAGTATTTCGGGACACAATGTGCTTCTCTCCAGCCTTTCTTCTACTTGCTACGCTATGAGCTGAGGGATACATTCTCAGTGAAGCTGTGGATAGAGATGAGATGACCTGACTGCACCAGTGCTAGCCTCAGAAAACAGGGACAAGTAAGGGGTTTTATCCTACCTTCCTTGGGTTCACTATTCATCTGTTTTGCTCCCATTTGGTGAATAGAGCACATAGTGTATATTCTAACAACATGCTTCCTAATCCATCCCCATTAACAACACAGTTTGCAAACATGTGGTCTCCTTCATATTTTGTTTAGAGTACAGTTCAGAGCATTTTAAAGGCAACTTGAGAGTAAATTATTTTGTACTTATTTAAAAATACAGAATCTTTTAACTCACCACACAGTTTAGGATAAATGTACTCAGAACAAATTTATAGACTCCAAAAAATCACCTGTCGTGTTTGATCCTGGCTAAGAGAGGCTCCAGCCACCCCACTGTGCACTCACAGTGGGCGTCTAAGAAGGTGATCACTTGGCCTCTGGACACAGCAGCTCCTTTCAATCGCGCTCGGATCAATCCAGAACGTTGTTCCATTCGAATGACATGAACAGGCACTTTCAGTTTTTTCACATAACTCTCTAGAGGTCTTTTCAAAAAATCTGAAAAATTAACAAAACAAAGCAGTGACGTGAAAAAAAGTGTGAAGTGGTGCTACCCGGATGTAAAGCAATTTTGAACTGCAATATTCCTTCAACACATATTTACTACCAAGCATGCCCAGTGAGGCTGCCAACCTTAAAAATGCATTTCCCTAAAGGGAGACTTCTCTTTCATAGAAGCATGAGCTAACTACAGCTGTATCTCCCTTATTACCAGTGACCTGGAACAGCATGGCTTCACCGACAGCCACGCCACCACACTTCTCTAAGTAACTGTGTCAGGCCTGATGCTTCTTTTTCTAACTATGCTTAAGGATCAACAACAGAAAGAAAGTAGTTGAAGTGCATCAAATCCAGACCTCAACAGAGAGAAGGAACAGAATATGCAACAGCTGTTAGAGGTCTGAAGATTGTGAGATTTCTTTTGAGGCAGAAACAGATTGTCTTCTTGATCACCATAGTCTTTGACTACGCATTTCTTTATCAGGAGGGAAAAAGTGAGGTGGAACTCAGAAGAGAAATGCTAGACTGTAATTGCAAGGCCAGAGAGAGATCCTTAATAGAAAAGTAGGTCTAAAGAAAAAAGTTTTTAAGATGGAAGGGCAGCTGGGCATGGTGGTACAATCCTGTAATCCCAGTACTTGGGAGGCTGAGACAGGAGGATCACAGGTTTGAGGCTAGCCTTGGTAACTTATTGAGACCCTCAGCAACTCAGTGAGACCCTGTTTCAAAATAAAAAATAAAATAGGGCTGGGGGTATAGCTTGGAGGTAGAATGGCCCTGGGTTCAATCCCCAGTAACACACACACACACACGCACACACGCACACGCACACACACACACACACGGAAGGACAACTAAAGAGGAAAAGAGAAAAAGGAGGGAAAAGGGAAAGAGCGCTATCTTGGAGAGGACATATTGAAGGTTATGACTGTAAGGCAAGCATGTCCTACTCCAAAGTTCACAACGGACTAAACAGCAGAAAAGACACTGCTTCCTCAAAGAAAAAGAAGCAATCTTTTGGGTCAGGTTATTTTGTAGAATTTATAGCAGAGAGGCTATTGATGGTAATATGACCAAATAAATGTTTTTCCAACTAGTCTCCATGCAATAGGTATTAGGATAATATCTGCAGGGAAGGAAAGACTGAGATGGAACTACTGGGATGCCTATGACTAGTTCTGTCCCATAGGACTCTAGCAATTCACAGAAATCAGGGTGTGTATCAAGGGGCTCTTTAAATACTCATAGTGGGAATCCAAAGCACTTCCTACATGGTGGGGTGGGAGGACAAATGGAGTGACATGATTTATACCTGTTTGGTAAGATCACAAAAAATCAATAATGAAATAATCACAGATATGAAAACTGTGAAAGAGAAAGGTCTATGTGTCCCACTCACTAGATTACTAATAATTTCCATTTCTGCTAACATGTTTCCTAATATTTGGGCTAAAAAGAGTAAAAAATATCACTATGATTTTAGAACCACGCCTTCGGGTCAGAAAGACCTACGCAGATTCTGAGTAAAAAGGTGGGAGCACCGGGCGTGGTGGCGCACGCTTGTAATCCCAGTACTTTGGGAGGCGGAGACCGGAGGATCCGGGTTCGCGGTCAGCCTCAGCGCTCTCTCTCTCTCTCTCTTTCTCTCTCTCTCCTTAGTGAGGCCCTCCACAACTTCATGGGACCCGGTTTCAAAATAAAGTATAAAAAATAGGGCCGGGGGTGTAGCGCGGAGGTAGAACGCCCCTGGGTTCAATCCCCGGTACCGCAAAAAAAAAAAAAAAAAAAAAAGGTGGGAGCAGTGCCAATTTCAGAGAAGAGCATCATTTTGCAGTGGCAGCTAACATTCTGTGACTTAGCACAAAGCTAAGCTTGTTACATACTTTATCTCATTTAACCCTCAGGACCCACCCTGTGAGGTTAAGTGTTACTATGCATACTTCAGAAATGAAAATTTAACTCTCAGAAAATCATATGAATTTAAATAAGATGACACAGCTTGTTATAGTGTTAGATCCAAGATTCAAACCCAGGTCTGCCTGTCTTCAAAGCCCACCTTTTAATCCAGAGCAAGAAAATCCTAGAAGGAAATGCTAGAGAGAACAATTCAGGACTGTGGAAATATCTGACACAAATTTAAAATACTCTGTCACTGGGTGTGGTGGCTCATGTCTGTATTCCCAGTACTTGGGAGGCTGATACAGGAGGATTGCAGGTTTGAGACCAGCTTCAGCAACCTAGCAAGACTGTTTCAAAGCAAAAATAAAATGGACTAGGGGTGTAGCTTGGAGGTAGAATGCCCCTGGGTTCAATCCCCGGTACTATATGCATGCACGTGTGCACATACACACACATAAACTGTCTAGAATTTGACAATGTCAGGTGGCAGGGTATGAGATATATTCCAGTACTTTAGATCAGTCAAGGTTGACTGTCATAAACAATGTGTCTCCCGGAATGTTTTTCCAAAGTTATTAGTTTAAAATGCTTCTTAAAACCAATGCAATGTAATCCCCCAGTCCCATACCCTTGACATAAATACTCTATGAACAAAATGAAAAACAAATGATTCTGTAGTATAACTAAAAAAACTTATTTTACACATTTTCTTGGCATCTTTATTTGACTTCTTTGTGGTTTAATGCAATAAGACTAAGAAATAGGCATCTTCCTTTCAGTTGATATAGAATTATGGACTCAGAACTGGGTAAGAGAGTATAACTATCAAGACTCATTTTACAAAAATAAAGCCATGAGAAGTTAAATGATTGTGGTTAGAAACCGCTCTT
This sequence comes from Glis glis, assembly GCA_004027185.1. Lineage (NCBI taxonomy): Eukaryota > Metazoa > Chordata > Mammalia > Rodentia > Gliridae > Glis > Glis glis. The sequence goes on along the minus strand of PVJS01018427.1, from coordinate 8,527 downwards.
GCACCTAAAAACAAGGGTGAATCTTGTTTATTAGAATATCTTTACAGCTATTGTCTTATAAATGGGCCCCTAAACAGCTCTCTGGAAGTATGAGGTTGTCAGAGAGTAAAAATGTCAAGGAAAATTCTACTGTTCATAGCAACATTTGAGAAATATGAGCTAGAATTCTAAAGAGCAGAAGGAAAAGCAAGAAATTTAGAGGCTAATAAAATTAGATCCTAATTTGACTTCCTTTTGTGTAAAATGAGAGGAACAACAGTCATCTCAGATTAGGAACCCTATATAAATTCTAAGTCTTAAAATAACCTTCTGAGGTTATGATTACTAATGTCTGACACAAACTAGGAATTCATTCAGACTCTGACTCTATTACAGATAAGGTGTTGTAGGCAATCAGAAGTGATCTACACTGTGGTGAAGAGGTCAAGCCCTGGGTTTATAGAGCTTGGATACCTCTTTACCATGCTAAACCCCATTTTCCTCATCAACAAAATAGGGATAATTACAGCATGTACCTCATACTTTTTTAATAAATAGAGACACTCAGCAAGTTAACTGTGAAATCGAGTATCCTGAGGCCCTGAGAAGACTATGCATATCACGCATTGTAATTAGGAAGTCTGCAAAGAAGTCAATGTGAGAATTAAATGATGGTAGATTCATTCATTCATTAACTTCTAGATTGTTCATTACATAGTAGATACTGTGGGCACTGAGGAGATAATGGGGAGTAAATAACCCTGACTGAGGGGTTAGTCCAACAGGGGAAAACAAAACTTTAAAGAGGTAAGTCAATAATGAAAACTCTGGTAAGCACTGTAAGTAGAGAATGTGCCAAGACATGCTTAGAGGGATATGACGGGATATTGGGAAGTCAAGGTATCGCTCTCTAAATAAATCACACTTTAGCTGAATTGTGAGGGTGATTAGATGTTAACAAGGCTGGGGAGATGGTAGAGAAGAATGTTTCCTAGAGAACAATGTTCTAAGAGAAAGAACAGCAACCAGCACAGGCGAAGGTCTTAAGATAGAAAGGAGGAGGATGATATTTTTAACAAATTCAAAGAAGAAAACTGTGGACAGAGGACAGAAGTACGGGAATGGGGGGGGCAGGGAATGGTTCAAGATGTGACTGGAGATGCTGGATGGGGCCAGGTCATGCAACCCTTAAAGAAGTGACATAATCATGTTTGCATGTTTAAAAGCTCATTCTTTATGTATTGTGAACAGATGGAAAGGGGTGAAGTATATTCAGGGAGACTAGACTGGTTCGTTTATTTTAGCAGTACAGGTGAGAAATGATGGTGCTTTGGACGTGTCTCATGAAGAGGAAAAAGCAGACATAGAGTTATATAAATGCAAAGAGCTCACTTTAGTTCCTGGGCCTAACAACCACCATCTAACAATGGTGCCAAAGATAATTACATTAGATAATTCTCAATCTGGAGAGCAAGTCTGCAATTTCAATAGAAAATAATACCTAGTGGTTCTGAGGCTGGGCAGAGGACCTGGGAACAGGAAGAATTAAAGCAGCCATCTGAATCCCCCTTTCTGTGAGGTTGGGGGAGGTGAGCAGGAAGGTGAGAGACCGATGGGCGCCAGGAAACAGGGCCCTGACCAGCCCACAGATAATCATTCAAAGTAGGGATCAAAATTGTGCAAAAGTCATTGGTTCCCCCAAAACCAATTCTGACCAATCATAAAAAAAAAAACAAACAGAAAACCTCAGGAAGGTTTAAAAACCCACTCCCCAAGGGCTTCAAGGTCACTCTCTTTCCAGGACTCCCCCTTCTTTAGGGGGGGGAGTGGCTTTGTCCTTTATCTTTCCCTAACTTGAAATAAACTTTCATATTTGCATACCCTTTGCTAGTCCTTGGACTTCATTCGTCAAAATCCACTGGACAAGAACCCTAACAGAAGAGACTCTCCCGTTTCAGCTCCTAGATACAAGAAAAGGCGACCTGAATACTTGAGGCATTCTAGGCAGGAAGATAAAGGAGAATCAGACCCCTGATCAGAGACTCTGGGCTAGCACTCTGGGGACCCTGCCTAGTGACTACAAAAGATACATCTGCCTATACCAGTTTTGTCTCAGATTTAAACAAGCTGGGGTATTAAGTAAGGCCTGCATGAGGACAAGGAAAGAGAGAGCTGGTTTATGTGAGCTTGTCACTTTAGAGTTACGGGTACATGCACATATATAATGAGGTCATATACTACAAAAACTTACTATTCTATACAGCCTTCCTAGGCATTCACAGAATAAGAGAAATTCCAAAGAGGAAATGGAAAAATAATTCATTTTATCTGAGGAAAAAATCTCCCCTTGAGTAATTATTTAATTTAGCAAATATCAACTCATAAGCAAACTAAGCACAAGTCACTTGCAGGTAAATGTTTGTAACATGTGCCGTATAATGATATTTTGGTTAATGATGGACAGTATATACAATGGTGATCCATAAGATCCTATCACCTAGTGACATCATAGCTGTCTTAGTTTGTGTAAGTATACTTTATGTCTGTACAATGACAAAATCGCCAACAATGCTTTTCTCAGAACTATCCCCATCATTAAGCAATGCATGACTATATATGCTGCACCTTAAATTATCTTAGGTTAATTTTCTTAGGGAGGGATTAAATGCCTAGCAATAAAAGAAAATCCATATGAGGCTTATACTTCTATTGTCAAGTTATTATTGCTTTCTTTTAAGTGTGGTATTCTTAATTTATAACAGCTCTCATTCATTTTGACAGTGAATTATATGGATTTTTTTTTTTTTTTTTGCATGTGTGTGGTACTGGGGATTGAATCTAGGGGCATTGTATCTCCGAGCTACCCTCCCAGCCCTCTTTTTTTTTTTTTTAAACAGGGTCTCACTAGGTTACTGAGAGTCTCAACAAATTGCTGAAGCTGGCCTTGAACATGGAATCTTCCCTTTTAAGCCTCCCAAGTATGAATTGTTATATCTTCTATAACTTAAATGTCTTATGTGATTATAAATTATTTCTTTAGATTAGGGAGGTAGGGCATAAGGCACTTTTGAGAAGGTAGAACTATATCTTATTCTTATTTATACTTGTACAAACTGACAAAATAATACAATTTAAGTTGTTATTAAACATAAATTTCTCCCAATAATTAATATATGATATGACTAAATTAATGTTAAGTGCACATATTTATTTTTTAACAGGAGAAAAGGTATGCAAATTTATTAAAGTGCATATATTTAGTGTGGGCACAAGAAGGATATAATACTTGACTAAATCGTTTTAAAAGATGCAAGGAGCCGGGTGTGGTGGTGCACGCTTGTAATCCCAGTACTTTGGGAGGCAGAGACTGGAGGATCTGGGTTCGCGGCCAGCCTCAGCTCTCTCTCTCTTCCTCCCTCCCTCCCTGTCTCTCTCTCTCTCTCTATCTAGTGAGGCCCTCTGCAACTTCGTGAGACCCGGTTTCAAAATAAAGTATAAAAAATAGGGCCGGGAGTGTAGTGCGGAAGTAGAACGCCCCTGGGTTCAATCCCCGGTACCGCAAAAAAAAAAAAAAAAAAAAAAAAAAAGATGCAAGGAAAGAAAAGGGGAAAAAAGTTGTAGATATTAAAGAAGTTGAAATGATGGGTCATGAAGTTTAAAGATGGTCAAGGAAGGAATGAAAAGCAGTAGGAAGCTCTTCTCTGAAGCTCCCTCCAAATTTTTCTTTCTCTGTCCACTTAACTCAGGCTACAGCTTCCCACAGATGAAATCCAAACAAAACTATGTGGGTTTTTTTAGCTGTTTTGCATAAATATTTATATTATAAAACATTTCTTTTAAAAATAAGATTAAGATGCAACACAAATTAAATGCTAAAGTAATACTTTAAGTTTTACAATGTTACACTTTTTTGTACATTTGAATGAGTCTAGATGCCATAAATAATTATTGGGTAAATTAGAAGTTTGCATATAATTATTAGGTTAAAAATTATAGCAACTAATTTGTGAACCATTAGTGATAAAAGGTATAGTATATTATTGCTGTTGAAATTTAAAATTTACCTCTTTCACTGGCATCATCTACTAGAACAATTTCTTCTATCATGTGTCTTGGTGAGCGATTAATGACGCTATGGACAGTGCGCAGAAGTGTGCTCCAGGCCTCATTGTGGAAAACAATCACCACACTTGTTGTAGGAAGATTATCTGGATACACCTTTGTTTTACACCTAGAGACAAAGCAAATGCCTTTATAAAAGTGAGTGTTAAGACAACATAATATATAAATCTGGTCTAAAAGGGGTGAAAGAACAATAAAAACAGTTCACTTTAGTGGTGGTACTCTTGGTATCTTTATTTAAATTTTGGTTAGAGAGGTATGATTAATAAATAGTAGCTTTTAAAAGTAATATATTTAAATTAAAATTATTTTTTAAATGTCATTTGTATTTTTAAAAATTAGGCAGCTCTTCCTGACAAATGTTTTTGGTCATTTCATTCTAATGGAGAATGAACTAAGACTATATTATCAATCCCAAACCAAATATATTTTGAGAATCCAATAAGACAAGAAGTCAGAACCACTAGAGTTTACACAGTTTAATAATCTAAACAAAAATATAACTTTCATGAAAGAGGAAAAATTGCATTACTGACTACCTAATATACCAGGTTCTTAATCGTCCCACTCATTCTGCAAGGAAGATAATTGGAGCCACATGCTACACACAAGAAGCCAAGGACAGAGACAACCATGAAGCAGCAGGATTTGAGTGAAGACTCCATAGCCTGGGATCTGCTGATCAAACTCTTGATGCTGTGGCCTATATAATTAAATATCAATATGCATTTCTTTTACTGTAGATTATGCCTAAACATGCAATCTTCAGAAAGACAAAACACACGCAAAATACACAAAATCAATACATTAAATTGTATGTTTCTAGCACTGTGTTAAGTAACATGGTCTCTTTTTTCAACCTTGTTAGCTACAGTACAGACTGTTAGAGCATAACAATAAGCAATCAGGTAACAACATAATAAATAAATCTGGTCTAAAAGGGATGAAAGAACAATAAAAACAGTTCACTTTAGTGGTAGTACTCTTGGTATCTTTATTTAAATTTTGGTTAGAGGGTATGATTAATAAATAGTAGCTTTTAAAAGTAATATATGTTTTCAGAACATAAGCCCCCTGAAGTGTGCATCTGTAACTCTTAGTTATCCACTATTCTAACAGTTGCGCCAGCCTTCTCTTTCTTCCTCTTTTTCCTGCTCTCTCAAAAACCTTGTGCTCCCCAGGCTCATCGGTTATCATCTGTCAATGAGACTGGAGAAAGGGAAGGAGGAGGAGGAAATGAGAAAAGCACCAACCAAATGCCTTTTCTGAAGTGTCTACAACTACTGAACACTCTACCCTAGGACAGCTCACTGGCAGAATGAAGAAAAGGAAAAAGGAAAGATAAAGACAAGATAAGGGGGCTGGAAGGAAGAATGGAGAAGTACAGAGCCCCTATCACCCCTGTCCCTCACCTCTCCCAGGGGAAAAGGAAGAAACAAGTAGCTTCCATTGTACTTCATTATATCCCATTTCAGCCCTGCCCATCTTCTTACCACATTCCCAACACCCCCCTTTCATCTCCTATTACCAGTACCTCACTATCTAGCTGCAACTGATCCCAAAGACCCATGACCTCATTTCCACTTCACTGCTCATGTCCCCTCACCCTAGAGATCCACTAGAAGGCACACACAGCCTACCATCCTCTCTGCAGTTCCCTCCATCCAAATCTGGGCTAAAGAGGTAGGGCCCAAAGACTAGATGCCTAAGCTATAAGAAAGAAAACATATCCTTAGAATTCCTCATAATACTTCTGAAGATAGTTTCCCATCAGAACTCTGTTATAAATGGTGGCTAGAATGGAAATGCATATATATATATATATATATACACACACATATGCATGCTTCCAGGCACATGATAAGTGATCAGATTGAGCTATTAAGTGTTTTTATGGGAAGGTACATTCTGAATGCTGGACTTGCACAATACTGGCACAATAACTTTTTCAAGGCAGGGAAGGCCTGTACACAAGTTAAGGAAGTTCAGAGAAAGTTTTATACTATTTAACTGCAACATATTGTGTCATGTATCTTCTCTTATTATTATTATTGAATTGAGAAGCAGAAAAGAGCCAAGGTGACTATGCACCTGCTGGATTACTAAAACGACAAAAAGAAAAAAAATCAAGTGAGACAAACAAAATGATTTATTCCTTGGTATCTTATTGTTTTTGAGGTTATTGTGAATGGTATTGTTTTCAGATTTCTTTTTCAGTGGGTTCATGGTTGCCATATAGAAGAGCTACTGATTTTTTTAGATTGATTTTGTATTCCACTACTTTGCTGATTTGTTAATCAGCTCTAGAAGTCTTTTGATTGAGTTTTTTTTGGGTCTTCTAAATATAGGTTCATGTCATCTGCAAATAGAGATAATTTCAGTTCTTTTCCTATTTGAATCCCTTTGATAACATTCTCTTGCCTTACTGCTTTGGCAAAAGTCTCCAGGACTATATTGAAAAGGAGTGGTGATAGTGGGCATCCTTGTTTTGTTCCTGATTTTTAAGGGAATTCCTGCAGTTTTTCCCCATTCAATATGATGTTGGCTTTTGAGTTTATTGTATACTGTCTTAATGAGTTCCTTTCAAGAGCAGCACCCACAGTGACCTCCCACCAGACTGCACATATAAAGGGTTCTACAACTTCCCAACATCACCACATGGAAGACTAAGCTTCCAGCACTTGAAACCTTAGGGGAGAACCCCTCAATCCATATCCAGACCATAGCATGCAGACAGGTGGTTTCTCCATTGGAAAACTATAGCTAGGATGCTGACAGTACGCACATGAACACACAGAGCCCTAGCTGGAAAGCCACAAAGCACTTGAGAAGAAACAAAGACCCTTTCCACATTCAAATAATAATAATAGTCTAAGAAACATCCACAATGCATCAACAAGTGAGATCACTGACTCTGACCTGCAGGAAATGCAAGACGGAGAATTCTGAATTTTGACCTTCAGAATAATGAAAGGCCTCAAAGTAAGCATAGAGGAGATGAAGGAGGAAGTTGAGGCTTTAAGGAAGAGTCAGAAAGAAACTCTGAACGAAATGAAGGAATCAATAAACGAATTAAAGACTGCAATAGAATCCAACGTTAGTAGGCTCGACCACATGGAAAATAGGGTATCACTCCTGGAAGACAGCTCATTCAAAACTGAGAACACAGTCAATGATATACAGAAGATATTACAACAACACACCCTGGCCATTAAAGAAATACAAGACAATGCAAGGCGTCCTAATCTAAGGATAAAAGGCCTTGAAGAAGGTTTAGAAGCACAGACCAAGGGTATAAGAAACCTCTTCAAAGAAATAATTTCAGAGAATTTTCCTAACATAGAGAAAGATTTGGACATACACATACAGGAGACATATAGAACGCTGTTAAGACAGGACCAAAGAAGGACCTCCCCTCGCCACGTAATAATTACAATGACTAACATAGAGGCCAAAGAAAGAATCCTAAAAGCAGTAAGAACAAAAGAAGGGTACAGGGCAAAACGGGTACAGGGGCAAAAAAATACAGGAGCAAAACAATAAAAATCACCCCAGACTTCTCAACTCAAGTCAGGAATGCCAGGAGGGATTGGTACGAAGTACTCTGGACCCTGGAAGAAAACAACTTCCAACCAAGACTGAAATATCCAGCAAAGCTATCATTTGAAATTGATGGAGAAATGAAAATGTTCCATGATAAACAAACATTTAAAGAGTTCTTGAGGACCAAGCCAACACTAGAGAAAATCCTGAAAGAAATAAACCACAAAGAAGGAAAAACAAGCAATCTTCAGAACCACAGGAGAGGTGAACTCCACCAGGTAGGCAACTAAACAAGGAGATATGTCACCACAGCAAATAGAAAATAAAACTCAAAAATGATAGGAAACAAAAATCTTATCTCTATAATAACATCGAATGTCAAAGGACTCAACTCCCCAATTAAAAGGCACAGACTGGCAATGTGGATCAAAAAGCATAACCCAACTATATGCTGTCTACAAGAAACTCACCTTCTAGTCAAAGATACTCATACGCTAAAGGTAAAAGGATGGAAAAAGATATACCATTCAAACGGAGATCAAAAACAAGCAGGGGTAGCAATGCTTATATCAGACAAAACAGACTTTAAGCTAAAACACATCAGAAGAGACAAAGAGGGTCACTTCTTATTAATAAAAGGAACAATCCAACAAGAAGATATAAAAATAGTAAACATTTACGCCGCAAATGTGGGTGCACCCACATTCATAAAACAAAGTCTTCGGGATATCAGGTCCCAAATAGACCCAAACACAATAATATTGGGAGACTTCAACACACCACTCACGCCACTAGATCGATCCTCTGGACAAAAGATGAATAAAGATTGCTCAGACCTAAAGAAAACTATAGACCAAATGGATCTAATAGACACATACAGATT
>PVJS01018426.1:0-34894 GCA_004027185.1 Glis glis | reverse complement strand
ATACAAAGAACTTAAAAGGCTCTACACTAAGAAAACAAATAATCCGATCAAGAAGTGGGCAGCTGAAATGAATAGACACTTCACAAAAGAAGAGATACAAATGGCCAATAGATACATGAAAAAATGTTCAACATCATTAGCAATCAGGGAGATGCAAATCAAAACTACTCTAAGATTTCATCTGACCCCAATTAGAATGTCAATCATTAAGAAGTCAAACAACAACAAATGTTGGTGAGGATGTGGGGAAATAGGGACTCTTCTACACTGTTGGTGGGATTGCAAACTAGTTCAAGCACTATGGAGATCAGTGTGGAGATTCCTCAGAAAACTGGGAATGGATCTACCATATGATCCAGCTATACCATTACTGGGTATTATACCAAAGGGATTGAAACCAGAAAACTACAGTAATATATTCCTACCCATGTTCATAGCAGCACAATTCACAGTGGCCAAATTATGGAACCAACCTAGGTGTCCATCAACAGATGAGTGGCTTACAAAATTGTGGGAAATACACACAATGGAATTCTACTCAGCAATAAAGAAGAACAAAATAACATCATTTGCAAGAAAGTGGAAGGATCTGGAGAACATTATGTTAAGTGAGATGAGTCAATCACAAGAAAAGAAGGGACATATGTTTTCATTAGTATGTGCAACCTAGGGAGTAGTGGGGACACACAAGAGACTCCAGTTGATAATGGAGAACCCTCAGTGGGGCAAGAGAAGTGCTACAAGGGAAGGGGAAGGGCAAGAAAGAAGTGAATCAGTGGAATTAATATCATGAACAATATGTACATGTGAAAATATACCAACATCATTCTCGGTACTTCATACAGGTGGGGGGAGGCGGGGGTGGACACTAATAGCTGTGTGCATGTATATTAAAATCAAATAGATAGATATTCATTGCAATGTAAGACTCCAATGCACCAATAAAAGCACGTTAAAAATAATAAAAGATACAAGACTAAGCAACACAGGAACATAGATTATAATGAATTATTTGGGAAGCCAGAAAGAAATTGGAGGTTAAAATATGAGTTCAATCCTTACTTCAGGGCAGAGAACTTAATCCATTGTGAAAAATATTGAAAAGGCATTTAGTATGAGGATATTTTGGACATCATCAGTGCCTTGTCTGTGTCCCTTGGATTTTATTGTATCCACTCATTCCAAATAACTGACATCCACATCTCTGTGCCCCAAGACTTTTCTCAGAAAGCCTCTCTGCCCACTTGTGGGGTACGTCAGAAGTTTGGAGGGATCAACAAACACCAGGAGCCAGACCTCAAGTGCAGTCCAGAGAGAGAGTCTCTGCTCTTTCCACTAGCAAGTGGGATGTTTCTGAGGTACCGATTTTATACTCTTTCCTGGAGGATTAATCTTTATTCCCTAATTATGGTGACTGACTTAAAACACCCTCCATAAGCTGCCTTTTCTTCCCCATGCCCTGTTCTCATTTCCTTGTCCTTCCAATTAAAAGTCTACATGGATTTCGCTGTTTGTCTTGGAATCTGACTCCCAAGGAAGCTAAATTAAGACGTGTTTGTAGATATAAATTCAAGTAAAATGGTGTATCTGCTGAAAATGAGAAGGTTTACAAGTTAAGCTTTGCTTTTTTTTGTGAACTATTAAGTCCTATTTGACCATTAATAGATATTTCTGTTTTAATAGGTAGATAGATATTGACAAATGATACAGATAGAGAGATAAATGGAGAGATAAGTAGATAGATACATAATTAGACAGCAGACAGATCTATTGTCCCACTGTTAGTTAACTGAGTCAATGTATGAAAGCAACAGGAAGGGGAAAAATGAGGATTGAAGAAAGGAACAATTTCCATAAAGTTAAGTCCATACAAGGTTTCACTACCAATCTCACTAACGTATATGTGGAGGTAGGAAGGGGAAAGGGGATGGATATAAAGAGAGAAATACACAATGTGCTGTATGCATATATGTTTGTATCACTTTGAATCTCAAATTACCCCAATAAAAGTAGTAAAAAAAGAAAAAAGAAATCCACTGAAAAATGAAGCCCATAGCTGACCAATACAAAATTTCCTCCAAATACCAATGCCAACCAGGCAGGCAGATAAAACACAATTCATTCACATTGTTTGGTTTTGCCACATACCTGTTGACCATGACAGTTTGATGAGTATTGGACAGAAATGGTGCTCAAGAAATTTCCGAACCCACAACACATCATCCTTAGATCTTCTCCTCAAACTCTTTCCTTTTAAACATCAGCTATGTTCTCAGAATGAGCTCCTGCCAAAATCTAGCCCAGATCCTCTATCTCTTATGTAATACCAAAAAAACAGAAACATAGAATCTTCCTCTGTCAGCATTATATATCCGAATTTCTTGCTCACTAAGATACGCACAGCTTGCTGACTGTTCACCAAATTCTACTGAATTAGTATATTTCAATGTACTAATGTAATTCCAAATATGTTCAGACACATGGAACTGTATGATTATTTACTTTCCTCTAGAAATTCTTTAACCAAGCATGTTTTATATACATTTTATATACTTCTCACTTGACCTAAAAAATCTCTGTACTTCACAACAACAGATTTTCCACCTAATCAATATAAAAATATATTTTTCTGGATTCTCATGCTACAGTTGATTCTCTAAGAAGACTGAGGAAATCATCCAATATCCCCTTGTGGCTATCACATTCCCAGTATGCAAAAATATATTCATTTTGGAATGTTGAACCCAGTTCAAAAACTATAGGCCATATTGTCATTAGGCAAAAATAGCTCTTTTTTTAGCACGATTTGACAGATTATAAACTTTTTACCTGGCTGTATTCCAAGCTGTCACAAATACATAGAAACTCTTCAGAGAATGAGAATAACAGGTTGGATTCTGGTGTTCACTGAATGGATGCTCTGTGACCAGTGTCTTGATGTGGCACAGAGTGAATTTTTCACTGTGAATGGTGGTCCCAGAAATCAAAGCAAGGCTTTTAACTTTTTATTCAACTCACTATTTGAGTCACATAGAAATGAGCTAGCCCCATTAGTGGCCTAATTTGGGATCAAAAATTATATTCTTAATGTAGTCATGGGCTCACTGGATGATAAATTCTAGAAGGGCGAATGTTTTCTCCTTAGGGAAGCTGTGCATATCTCTGTCAGCAAGAAATGTGGAAATATAAGGATGGCAGAGGGAGATTCCTCATGCCAATTCCTCAAATGTTATTGAAATCTTGCTGAGAAGAAGACATTAGAGTTAGTGATCAGGACAGACGCAGACCCAGGCAGGGAAACCTATGGAACACAGAGTGCCAGCAATTTATTAATTAGCAAATAAATACAAGGATGTATGACATGTAACCATAACTGGTTTGAAGGTAAATAGGAGTTATCAAAGTGAAGAGAAAGACACTGCTAAGGGCAGAAATAATGTTTTAAGTGAAAAAACAACACAAATAAGGGTCCTAAAGCATAGACCAGATGCCTCTAGAAAAGAGGTAGACCACAGCCTGCAGACCACACCTAGCAAACACACACACACACACACACACACACACACACACACACACACACTCAGCACATCCTTTTGTTGCCTTTGTAGCTATTAGCCAAATGCTAGGAGATAGTACAGAAAAGTCTGTAAATGCTTTCAATTGGAAATAAGATGGAGGAGCAACACTGCAACCATATGCCTGCATGCATGAACTAGCTAGCTAGAACCAAACTCCCTTCAAGGATGATTCTCTTTCCTCTTGCCATTGTCCACACACCCGTTGGCCATCATTTTTCCAACTTGCTCGTCTGGCAACTGTATTGACAATTACTGCCTTAGTGTGGTAGTCTGCTTTCCATTACTGTATCAAATACCTGAGATAATCTCCATATTAAGGAGAAAGGTTATTTGGGCTTCTCATTTCAGAGGTCTGGCCATGATGAGTTGGCTCTGTTGTTGCTTTTGAGCCTGTGTCAAGGCAGAATATGGTGGCCCATGTGGCAGAGGGATTCTGTTCACCTGTGGCAGCATGGAGACAAGCAAGAGAGAGGGGAAAGGGGGATCCCAATATTCCCTTTGATGGTATGTTTCTAAGGCCCTAAGTTCCTCCCCTTAGGCCCCACCTCTTAAAGGTCCCACCACTTCCTAACAGCACCACGGGCTGGGGACAGCACCTTCAGCGCATGGGCATTCGGGAAACACAAGATCCAAACTATAGCACTTAGTATGTGAGCAACCTGGTTACTCAGGATTTTAGAGTAATTATTTCACCACAGTGTGCCCAGTAGAGAACCAGGAATATAATATGAGCTCAAAAACTCTATTGAGTGAAGTGTAAACCAAGAATTTGAGGGATAGATGTCGTCGACTGGTTGGATACAAGCTACCAGGAAACATCAAAAGAGAAGAGATTGAGAATTAATCAGGCATGGACCATATTAATGGGATTTTATTTTATTGTAGAGCAAGGGGAAACCATCAAAATGTGTTCAACTGGAGAGAGAAGATCAGATTTATAAAATAAGAACTTCAGAGGAGAGGAGATACGATGCATGGTGTATACTTTCTAAAAGAATAGCCTGCATATCTTTTTTCCAGTGTTTACCATCAATGGGGAGGCATTTGTCTGGATATCTCATCATCTCCAGATGAAGAAACTGAGACTTGTGTGCAGTGCGTTTCCCTAAGCACAGGGCTGATAGCATTCAAGTGTTAAAGACAAGGTCCATCCCCTGATGGCCTCTGCCCTCCCCATATTAACAGAAAGTAAGTAGGGAGATAAGGTCTTTTCACGGTTGCTATATTTAAGATAAGACCTAGCCTTATACTCTTGCATAAGAATGACTAATAAGATCGAACAGGACCTCCATAAATACTTGTTTATGGTTGAGCATGGAGATAAGAAGACCTTGGTATCTGCTTTCTTTTGGTGAATATGTACTGATCAATATTGAAACAACCACCTGTAAGAAAAACATGACATTCTCTGCCATTGACACTCTAAAATCCTGATTTGAAAATTAGATGCAAATCTCTACACAGATCCCTCCATTTTTATATGTCTAACTCTGCACATATTTTAAACATAGCCATAATGAGGCTTCTGCCTTAAAAATACTGTACTTTAAAGAAAAATAAGAAAAGAAAACAACAAAAATCTTAAGAAGTTGTCACTAAGTAAGAATCCAAATAGACTTTTGATTTTATTTTTCCTGTTATAAAAATTAAAAAACTATATATTTTCAAATATTATTCTTATACTATATTGATGTTCCATTTGATCTTTGGATCAAATAGATCCTATTGTTCTCTGTAAATCACAGACTTAGATTTCCTCATATTATAACACTTGCATATTATAACCTGATAAAATAAATCATTTTAACAATTGCATGATACTCTAATTTACTAACTATGGAAAAAAAGAAAACATAACTATATTATATATACATTAAAATTATAAAGTGCTTCCAAAGCAAAGAAATATACTTTTTGTTCACATTTTAACTTGGAAAAATGTCTACATTGTTACCTCAATTATATGTTTGAAAAATGATTTGCTGTAACTATGTTAATAAACAATAATGGAAAATTGCATCTGACCTACAATTATTTCTATTTTGTGTGTCTTTGATTTTTTTTTTGCGCAGCTGGAGTGATATTTCAGAACAATAATCAGAATTTGTAATTCCCCTGGAAAATTCTTTTCAATGAACACCTGTTGCTCTTAGAACAATTCTTTTTATCCCACCACAGTCACAACAATCTGGTTCCTGGCTATGTTTACAGCCCCCTCTTAACACCCAAACCCTCACCTCTCCTGCCCTAAAAAATAAAACAAAAATCAGTTCCTCCGCCATGTTGACTGCCTTTCTGTCCCTCGTGGGCATTTAACCTGCATCTGTCACTAGATGTTTTCCCTTGCTGTATCCTCAAGCTGGAATATTCTTCCATAGACCTTCACAAGTCCAGGTTATTGCAATTTTTGGGGGACTGGAGATTGAATCCAGAAACATTCTACCTCCAAACTACACCCCCAGCCTGATTTTATTTCTTATTTGGAAACAGGGTCTCACTAGATTGCTGAGAGTCTCGCTAAGTTGCTGAGGCTGGCTTTGAACCTGCGATCCTCCTGTGTTAGCCTCATAAGTACTGCTATCTTTAATATCTTAGCTCAAATGACACTTCTAGGTTTCTGAAATGCAACCCAAACTAAATAAAAATATTAATTCCTGGATCACCTTGCCAATCCTTGGCAAGTTTAATAGGAAAAGCAGCTCTTGCCTTTTTGTTGCCCTTCCATATATAATGGGGAAGTATAGTTTTGACAGGGAATTTTTCCCAATTCCTAGGTCAGCTGGTTTTTGGTTGGGCTTGAGAAATGGAAGGTACCGACAAATTGGGAAGAGATTTCACACGGAACATTTTCCAAAAGTGGTCATGTCTGCTTGTAGCACTAATAATATTTTAAATGTGACATATATTTAAAGTGGAAGAGCCATTCACTTGTAAAATTAGTTTGGAGAGTTACAGTGAGGAGAAAAAACCTAATGTGTGGGCAAGGTAAAGGCCTCCGCTTTTTTTTTTGCTTCTTTTTTTTTTCTTTTCAAAATTACATTTCCTCTGGTTCTTCTCCTTTCTTTAATTTTTGCTAAACAGTCTATGAGTGTCTTAAAATGGGTCTCATCACATCTGTAACATTTCCAGCCCAGTCAACCATACTAAACACCACCAATACTCTAAGAAAGCTGTTTTTTTTCTTTTCTATGCTTTAATTAAGTTCCTCTTTGTTGTCATTTCAAAATCTGAAAATATCCTTCTGGACTGCCTGCTCCCTCTCCTTGTCTCACTCATTTTCTGGTAAGACCCTCCTGTTCTTTCCATAATTTGATTACTCTTTTGTCATCCGGGTACATCTTATGTGGGCTCAAAATTAACATCATGTAGAAATTCTGGGTTTGTCATGTTAAAAATATCTTTTGACACCACTGAATTTTTCTCTGCATCAATGCAAAAGTACTTGTACACACACAAACACACAAACACACACACACACACCCTTCAGAAATTTGTGGGGACATATGTTTTCATTAATATGTGCAACCTAGGGAGTAGTGGGGACACAAAAGGGACTCCAATGACAACAGAGAACCCTCAGTGGTGCAAGGGAAGGGGTACAAGGGAAGGGGAAGGGAAAGAAAGAAGTGAATCTATGGAATTACTATCATAAACAATGTGTACATATGAGATTATACCAACATCATTTTCAGTACTACATGGCCAGGGGGAAGGCAGGGGGGAGGGACACCAAGAGCTGTGTGCATGTATGTTAACACCAAACTGATACTCATTGTGATGTGAGACTACAATGCACCAATAAAAACATATTAAAAAATAATTAACAAAGAGAAATGTGTGGGTCCCTGTTTAATGCAATGTCTCTTAATTTACTTTTGTATTCCCCAGATATGAATAAAAAATTCAAGTTTCACGGATAGAAAAATAAGTTGCGTAAGAGAAAAACTGGCCTAAGGAGAAACTCCTTCGAAAATAGCTGCTAATTCTCCCTTTACTTCCCCTCCTACTTTAGAAACTCACTGTCATCATTTCTATCATTTTTTCTTGTTTGAATGTATCTAAAGCTTCCCAGACCAAATTAAAGTGAATCACTTTGTTTGTTGAGCTCATCCTATGAAGAGTTAAGTAAGAAACAGCTTAGCTCAAACTGGGCATGGCGGCGCACGCTTGTAATCCCAGTAGTTGGGAGGCTGAGATCGGAGGATCTGGGTTCGCGGCCAGCCTCAGCTATTTAGTGAAGTCCTCCGCAACTTAGTGAGACCTGGTTTCAAAATATAAAATAAAAATATAGGGCTGGGGTGTAGCTCTGAGGTAGAAGCCCCTGGTTTCAATCCCAGTACCTCAAAAAAAAAAAAAAGAAAGAAAGAAAAAAACAGCTTAGCTCAACTCTGTCTCATCAACCCTTCTATGATTTTTGGAACCGTTCATCATTTTATTTGTCAAAGACCCTAAAGAGGGGCAAGCAGAGCTTTTTTTTTTGTGTGTGTGTGTGGTGCTGGGGATTGAACGCAGGGGCGTTGTACCTCCGCGCTACACCCCCGGCCCTATTTTTTTATACTTTATTTTGAAACCGGGTCTCACGAAGTTGCGGAGGGCCTCACTAGGTAGAGAGAGAGAGAGACAGGGAGAGAGAGAGAGAGAGAGAGAGAGAGCTGAGGCTGGCCGCCAACCCAGATCCTCTGGTTTCTGCCTCCCAAAGTACTGGGATTACAAGCGTGCGCCACCACGCCCGGCTTAAGCAGAGCATTTTGTGTGTGGGTTACACATGACCTCCGTGCAGAACGCAGGGATTCATCACAGTGATGCTACTTTGGATTCAGAAGTTTCTAATTAACCCTTTAATTTCATAGCACAAAACAGATGTCTCACAAATTTGAGGTTACATAGCATAAAAAGGGTTTTGAAAACATAGACACCTCAAGAGATAATTTTCTGAAGTTAAAAACACAGAACTGGCCATCGTTTGTCCTTTTAGGATTCTATAAAAATATCTTATAGTAGAAAATTATAAACAATAGGAATGTATTGACCACAGCCCTGAAGGCTGGACAATCCAGAGACAAGGAGCAGCAGATTTGGTGCCGCTGAGGCCATTCCTCTAGATGGGCCTTCTGTTGTCTTCATGTGTGAGAAAAACAAACGAGCTCTCTTGAGTTTCTTTTATTTTTTATTTTTATCTTTATCATCATTACAATTATTTTTCGTCCAGTAGCTAGCACAATAAAGCAAGAAACAGAAATACTAGAAATCAAGAGATAATATCTACAATTGAGGTAACTTCCTAACCCAGGAAGCCCTTGAGTTTCTTTTATAGGAGCACTAATCTCATTCATAATCCCATTCATGAGGGTTCACACATCATACCTAATTATCTCCTAAAGGCCACATACAACTACAACTGCATGGGTGACTAGGTTTTAACATAATTTTTTGGGGGGACTACAGATATTCAGACCATAGCATGTTCCAACTCTGGGGGGAAAACACATAAAAAATGGAAAGATCAGGAGACCTGAGTGCCCCCTCATTACAATTAGTCGATCGACTCATCTTGGTACTCTTTAGTATCGTCTTTAGTCTCCTTTTCCCTTTCTACTATATTAAATGCTTTCTTTTCTTTCTTGACTTTTATTAAAAATAATTTAAAGAATTAAGTAAGAATTTTCAGGAAGTTTATTATTTTTATGATGATAAGAAATTCTGAGCCAGGCATGGTGGTGCACTCTTGTAATCCCAGTACTTGGGAGGTTGAGACCGGAGGATCTGGGTTCGTGGCCAGCCTCAGCTACTTAGTGAGGCCATCCGCAACTTCATGAGACCCTGTTTCAAATAAAGAATATAAAATAGGGCTGGGGGTGTAGCTCGGAAGTAGAATGCCCCTTAGTTTAATCCCCAGAGTCACACACACAAAAAATTCTGGAACCTTCTCATTTAATGATCTATATAATTAACATAATGTATAATTAAAATATTATTATGATATCAATTAACATGTATTACTATAATATATTTAATGATGTATTATTATATGGCCTATTAGAAACAATAGCTTTTTAGAAGTAATTCAGGATCATCTGAATTGCAATTTGCAATTTAAGATACTGGAGCTAAAAATTATTAGACTCTTCTCATTTTATTCTGAGAGGACCCCAGAATTGAAGATTTCTGATTCTTGGATTATGACTTACTCTTCTACACCATACTAATACATTCATAAATGAAGGTAGAGACAATTGGAGAAAAAAATCTGTCATTGGCTTTGCCATCACATAGACAAGGGCTGGGTATAAAAATAAGCACCATTTTTTTGTTGTTGTTTTCAATGTTAACCAACTTCAAAATGAACAATTTCTGCTATATCTTCTTTCATTTTAATAACACACTATGAGGGATTTCTCCCAAGTCAGAGAACAATATAATAAAGTAATCTCTCCTTCTATAGCAAATCACAACAAAGAAGTGGATCTTGAATAAGAATGTTAACATCAAACGTTTCCACTGAAAAGTAATAACACTACAAGAAGATAAGACAATTAACATGAGTATTTCATAAAAATTTTCCTCCTGAGATTCTTATATGATCACTCTCTCCAAAGCTGTGGCTTTTTTTTATTTAAAGGAAATTGTAGTGACTAGTTACATTGTTTTTGAGAACTATATAAATATTTAGGAAGAAAGGATGTCTATGCATTGTATATAGAGAGAACATACAGGGAGAGCAATGGGTATTCAGAGTAGGCATCTTGTTTTTGTAGTTTGTGTCTATTGCATCAGGGACCCATTGTAGTTCTTTTGTTAGGTGGGCGCATGCGCTCCATTAGCATTTGACTCTAATTTTCAGCTTTTGTATTTCAGGAGCCTCAAACAGTCCACATGAATGCTGCCTTCTTTCATGAGTAAGAATACCTGCAAGGCTGCGGCTCATAGCACACAGCTAGTCTACAGTAAAATACAGAGTTGAAGACCTAAGTGTTGGTCCTGACAAGAATTCCACACTTTCTTGTAAAATTTTCACTGGAGGCCTTATCTTGCTCTTCTGCTCTTTTTGCTTTTGCACAATACCAGGATATTAAATATTTCACTGTGAACTGGGCATGGTGACACACACTTGTAATCCCAGTACTTGGGAGGCTGAGATAGGAGGATTGCAGGTTTGTGGCTAGCCTCAGCCACTTAGTGAGATCCTGTTTCCAAATAAAAGATTAAAAATAGGGTTGGAAGTGTAGCTCAGAGGTAGCATGCCCCTGGGTTCAATCTCCAGTACCACACACACAAAAAAATTCATTGTGTATCTTTTGTTATTGCCAACATGCCCCATGATATTTTGGTTTCCCTCTTACATGTGGTGCAGAACTTGTCTTTTCCACTTAGAGGTAAGAATATAACTAGCTCTTTCAGTTTGACCTATTTCACTTTGAGGAATAGGCTACCAACTTAGTTATCCTTTTACCTCTAACCATCCAAAAAAGCTTCCTAATCTGCTCTAGTAGTCCCCAATACAAATTACAGCCTCTATCTAAACTTTTGGAATCTACTAAAACTGTCCACAATCTCTTCCAGAAAGGAGTCATATTGTTGATTAT
This sequence comes from Glis glis, assembly GCA_004027185.1. NCBI lineage: Eukaryota > Metazoa > Chordata > Mammalia > Rodentia > Gliridae > Glis > Glis glis. The sequence continues at coordinate 23,733 of PVJS01018426.1, read as the reverse complement.
TATAACTCTTTTGAGTCATGCTCTTCTGAAAAACCAGGTTGCAGGAAGGGGAAGAAATTTTTCAGATATCACTCACTGGACGAGGCTCAGTATTATTTCCTCAAATCCCAGAACACACTATGATTTCTCAAGCACAAGCTTGTGTCAACGGGTGGCTAATTAGCCAATTCATTATCACAAATTGTATTTTCCAAAGAAGTCCTCACTGATACATATTGCATCCTACATATTCCTCTTACAGTATCACACTGAAATACCTCTATTGAGGACGGGGGCTATACCCTTTCTGAAACCTTTAACTTAGTACACCTTTGTAAATACCTTCACCTGTAGGACATGGCAGAAGTGAGGCTGAGTGATTTTTGAGGCTGGTCCTTTAAAGGTAATAGGACTTGTGTTGGTCTTTCTCGGGACACGTGTTGACATGTAAGAAGGCCGGATGCCCTGGAGCCTCCTTGCTTGTTAAAACACAAGGAAAGAGACAGGGAGCCAGATGCCTGCTGCACCTTGCGCGTGTTGTGAGAGTCTCCAGTTCTTTGATTCTTGCCAGTCCAGGCTTTAGAATTAAGTAAGCACACCTTCACACAGGCCTCGCCCCCCAGCTTCCTGGTCACCCCGAATGAACATGAGTGGAACAGAAAGAAGTGATTCTACCGAGTCCTACCTGAATTATTAATGTAGAAGCAAAAAAATCAACCAAACAAAAAAAAAACACTTAATGTTAAAAAGACTAAATTGGGGGTTGGCTTGTTATGAAGGCATAATGACTAGGAAAGACATATTATTTGATGCTCCCAGTGTTTTCAGAAATTAAAATAGCTATCAAAATAAAATTTGTATTTCACTTAAAAATTCCAGTATCCACTTACTTGAAAGGTCAGAAGATCTGTCCATATAGAGTCAACATTAGATGGTTTTTCCCTTCTAATGCCAGTGTTCTCAAGTTTTCCACACTTGCCATCACTCCTAGCATACTTCATTTCTAGTTTCTCCCTGGACACTTTTGGCATTCAAGTTTGAACTTTTGCTGGGCTGAGGATGTAGCTCAGTTGTACAGCACTTGTTTAGCATGTCAGAGGCCCTGAGTTTGATTCTCGCAAGGGAGGAGGGGTTAGTTTGGACACTTGAAATGGAGCGCAAGAAACTCTTTTCACTTACAAAACAAAATTAAGACAATAATTTAGGCAAATGCCCTAGGATATATATGCAGATATCGGACAATGACATAACTCAATGCTTAGCCTTTGAGGAGTGTTTAGTTACTGCCGAGATCTATATTTTAAGAGGGTTTTTGGTTTAAGTCTCTTCATTTTCATAGCCATAATAATCTAGATGTAGGTGCCAGTTAAGATATAGCCCCATTTTCCATACTTAAGAAATGAAGGCTTGGGCTGGGGTGTAGCTCAGTGGTAGAGCACTTGCTTAGCATGTCTGAGGCCCTGGGTTCAATCCTCAGCATGTCAAAAGAAAGAAAGAAGATTTATAGAAATTGCAGAGATAATGAGTCTTATAACCCTTACTCTTTATATTGAATAGAATATGTGCTGTTGATCCTCTTGAGATTCCTGGCTGCTGCTTGGCCACTTCTATGAGCCCTCCATGGTTACTATGTATATCTATTTCAGTAAGTTGTCTCCTCTAATTAAGTTGACCCTATCTAATTGATTGGGTTCATTCTCCCCTTCACAATGGTTGCAGGCAAATATTTATTGATACACTTGCTTTTTACTCTTCTAGAAAAGTAGGTTCTTAGAACAACTCTGGCCTGGGGAAATGTCTGAGGAACCTAGGTCAGAGAAGCACCAGGGAATGATCTGGTAAGATTCCCACATGGAGAAGGATCACATTTTACAAAGAAGAAATGAAAGAAATAGCCATGCAGTTTATTCCAATTGACTATTGCTCTTCAGACACAAAGGGAGACCAGTAAGACATCAGAAAAGAATGATCACAGGAGGTTCGTCTGAAGGACTGGGCAATAGGCACAGCTGGAGGAATTCCCTGAGATGGCATTGGAGGGGCAGGGATAATTCTATACGGTGTTTCTATTGTAGTGTACTTTACTACATCTTATGACAGTTTTTGTCTTGAGCTAACTTTTCAAGGAAATTTGTATAACTAGCAACCTTGGAAGATAGAAGGGGAAGATGAAAATTGATTTCCTGACGAAGGAAATAAAAATAATGTTTTTCTCTCAGCAAAATTTGGGCCAGTTTACCAGCAGTGCCCTCACAGGACCCGAGATTTAAGCTTGGATTCTCAGGTGTGACACAAGGCCACTATTCATGCAACATCTACATGGACCACTCCACTTCATCCCCACAGGGCTTGTAGGACATGGTGAACCAAGATGAACATGAAGGTTATGTACTGTGAGTAACCGTGGTTTTTGTTTCTGACCCAGGAGTCCTGTGTCCTCTGCAGCATCCAGGAAACTGCAGCAGACTCACTGGTTTGTTTGAAACTGGGGAGAAATCACAGAAGCAGCATGCATGGCTATTTCCTGTGTTCTTAAGAGAATAGTCCAGTATCTTGTCCCATAATTGAGGAGTGTTTTTTGTTTACTTGTTGTTTTAGTCAACTTTCTTGTCACTGTGACCAAAGTGTCTTACAAGAACAACTTAGAGAAAGAAAGATGTCTTGAGACACACAATTTCCGAGGATTCAGTCCATATGGCTCCGGAGCATACGTGGCAGTGGCAGCAGGGTGCACAGAGGGACGCTATTCGCATTATGGAGATCAGGAGCAGAGAGAGCCAGGGAAGGAGAAGAGGGACATATACAATCCCCAAAGCCACAGCCCCAGTGACCTGCCTCCTCCAGCCACACCCTACCTGCCTAAATTACTACCCAATAAATACATTCAAATCATTAATCCATCAATGGTTCACCCAACGATGAGATTCGAATCCTCAGGATTCAATTATTTCACCTATGAACATTTTTGTATTGCTCATAACATGAACTTTTCCGGGGGATATTCTATATCCAAACCTTAACACATATTTTTGAGACACAAGAGGAAAAGAAAAATACTTCTGGTAGGCCAGGTTTCTCTGGAATATATACTTACCACCGTGCCTCAACTCACAGTACTAGGCATGAGCCACAATTTTATTTTTTTGCCTTCCACTGGCTTCAAATCAGGTCCGTAAGAGTCTTGCATTTGCAAACCCTCATCATAAAGCAGACAAGAAGTGTTACATCTGTGACATGAAAAGAGGAGAGAAGGATTCTGAGTGGAGGTATCTGGAAAGTATATTGGAGTAAAACCTGTACTAGACAGAAAATGAAGGAGGTCTTGGACCCTCGGGTGTATGAGGGCATTGTGGTCAGAGAAAAGGTGGAGATCTATTCCAATAGGACTGGTGTCCTTATACGGCAAGGTCAGGTCAATAAGACAAATAAAATATATAAGTTTTTCATACATGTCATAATGGACAAATAAAGAAGCTCCTCACAGACTACTTGAAGGTAAGAATAACAGAAGCTCCTCTGATCACACATAAGAGTTTCCCAGCTCTATTTCAAAGAATCTCGGTTCCCTGAAGGGGAGATGAGGGTAAGAGCCTAGTTTCAGCACCCTTCTAAGCTCGCTTCAGCAAGAAATGATCCTCTTTTTTATCTCAATGAATATATACACTCATAAGTACATTTGTCCTCCCTAAGATAATTTGTGGAACTTTCATAAACTTTACAAAAAATTCTATAATCTGGTTCCTTTCTTTATATTTGAGAAGTCAGATTCCCAAAGAAAGAGACCTTTTTGTTTCTGAAGGTTATATGGCTAGTAAGTTTCAGAAGTGGCTCTTATATTGGTGTTATGGACTGAATTGGGTTTCCTTCCCCCACCCCATTCACATGTTGAAATCATAAACTCCATGCGGTTGCAGTCCTCTTTTTAGGAAGCAAATCAGGTTAAATGAATAATGTTTAAAGGTAGAGGTCTACTCCAATAGGACTGGTGTCCTTATGTGAAGAGGAAGAAACACCAGGAATTTAATGCCCAGATGAAATGCCATGTGACAAGGCAGCAAGAAGACAGCGATCTGCAAGCCAGGGAGAGAAGACTCATCAGAAACTTGTCCTGTGGACACCTTGATCTTGGACTTTCAGGCTCCTGCACTGTGAGAAAATAAATTCCTGCTGTTAAAGAGACCCAGCCTGTAGTATTGTATTACAGCAGCTCCGGCAGACAAATACACTGGGGCTCCATTTAAAGCTGACAGCTTTTCACTACAACGAGCTGCCTTTCACGATGATTCATGATGATTGCCAAGGTCTCTTCAATATAACGACATTCAAATGTATCAAAAAGTCAGTCATCTACATTTCTGATTTGCAGGGAAATGGATAAAAGTAACCCATTGGCTCATATTTTTTTTAAAAAAATTGCAGGTTATTTTCCTTATTTACTGCCTGATAATGAAAAGATAAAAGTGCTCAAAGTAATTTTTAGTTGGTTATGAAGAGAAATCAATACTGCTTTGTGTTTCAAAAAGGAAAGGCAAGCAAGAACGCTGAGGTATTAAACACAAGTGGATTGAATAGTTATTTGTGAGGGGTTCCTAACAATTGAATTACTATTTTAATGTCATAACATGGCAGCACTCAAGATTACCTTTCACATCTAATCATACCATTTACATGGAAGTGGGAAAATGCTTCTGAAGTGGCCAAATGCTATTCACTGAATGGATCATGATAACACTAGAAATTGCACTGGAGGAAAATAATCAGATTCCCTGCCAGGCTCTGGGGAAAGGTTAATGTGCCTTCATTGGAAAAAAAAAAGCAAAACATAAACAAAATACACAAATTGCATATTTTTTAAAAAGAACAGGTTATGCAAAAAAAAAAAAAAATCATGGGCTTAGTCACTGGCCCTTGCCTCTGATTTTAACTTTTAACACTTGAGAATCACTTGTCATTGATTTGGTCCCTGGCAAGAGTGGAGTTCAACATGACTAATGAGTAAGGCCACTGGGCCCCAGGATTTCTGTTAATTATTATGTCATTAATACTTGCAAAACCCTTTGATAGAAACATGTTATCATTATCCCAATCTCCCAAATGAGAGTGTGGAGGCAGAAAGAGAGAGTACTTTCCCCATATTTGGGAAGGGAAAGAGCAAGGCTTCAAGAACAAACCTATGTAGCTGTCGGGAGGGGCAATACGGTGCGGTGTGATATGAATTCATGTGTCTGGTACAGCTACATGATGTTAATACCATCATCTAACCCATTTCCTACATGAGCTAAGAGCTCCTACTGTGTACCTCTAAGCAATTTCATGAGAGATGGTGTCTATCCACGGGGAAGCTGAGGCCTCTTCACTCAGGGGACAGACTATTTTGTAGCCATTTTTCACCATTCCTAAACCCTTGTCCTCTTCCTCTAATGATATCAACTCACACTCATCAAACATGCCAGGCCTTTTTGGATGCTTTTGTCTTTGATTTTCTTAGAGTGCCTTACTATTTATTTCCTCTTTCTGACATATTTATCTCATATGTTACATACTCCAGGAATCCTTTCCCAACTTCCTCAAAGAATCTGTTCTTTCTCCTTCATCCCTGATAACATGCCACTGAACCTCTCAGGGGATGTATGTGGTGATGCACTCATCTGTTTAGTTATCTGCCTTTTCTGCTCAAATGTAAACCATTGGAAGGTCGGCTCTATTTTTCAACATGCCTGGTATGCAAATACAAAAAAAAATGTTTTAGGTATTTCAAAAATATTTATACTTTCATGCTTGTTTTTCAATAAATATATAACATTAAGATATTCTAAGCTGGGCGTGGTGGCCCACACTTGTAAGCCCAGTGCTTGGGAGGCTGAGACCAGAGGATCTGGGTTCTCGGACAGCCTCAGCTTCTTAGGGAGGCCCTCCCAAATTAGTAAGACCCTGTTTCCAAATAAAGAACAACAAAAAAAATAGGGCTAGGGGTGTAGCTCGGAGGTAGAATGTCCCTGGGTTCAATCCTTAGTACCAAAAAAAAGATATTCTAAAATTTTTCAGACATTCTAATAACAGCGAATGTTGACTGAGCACTTGAGACTAGCGAGGCACTAGTGTGAGCACTTGGTGTAATATTAATTCATGTGTCTCGTACAGCTGCATGATGTTAGTACCATCATTTACCTCATTTCCTATATGAGGATGTGAAGCACAGAAAAGCTACTTCCTGCCCAAGTTGACACAGCTCTTAAGTGGGAAATCAGAGATTAAAATTCAAAAATCTGATTTTAAAGCCCACATTATTAATCATTAAACCACATTGACCCAAATATAATAGAGCAAAGGAGAGTCTCTGGGTTCCTGTGTATTTAACCTGTTCAGGATATTAAACATAATTAAGTGACCATTGTCCATGTTTTAAAAAAAAATCCCTCCTCTTTCCTTCAAAGACTCTCTACAGGTAGTTATATGTAGTGATAACTCCATAGTGATTAACAATTACAAAAACAACCACCTGCCATTTTAGAGAGCTGGCTGTAAGATGCTGGCACTTGTATAGAGTGGTTTAATAATGCAGAGTTCTAGCAAGCACTCATGGAATGAGTGGTCTGGAAAACTTGCCAGCAGGCGATTCCTTCAAAGCTGCATGGTGAGTAGTGTTGATAAGGATAGAGAATCCTGAACTTCTCGTACAATGGCACGACTGGGGAAGATGAACCCAGGCTCTCAGTGAGGTTCTCGTTGGCTTCCTTCAGCTTCAGGGACACAGACCTGGCCCTAGCACTGGATCTGCTCAATTTACTGTATGACTTCATATCAGTCTAATCCTGGTTCAAAGTCAATAAGAAACAGGCATTAGACCAGCTGACTCTCCTGCAAGGCCACACCGCACCTGCCCACCATTTGTCTGCAAACCAGTGTCATCATTAAGAACACAGAGCTTATTTGGACTCAGGCAGGGTTTGACTGGAATCCTGCTAATTATTAAACATGTGTGATTGGGAAACTTGCATAAATACCTCAAGCCTCAGTTTTTACATCTTGAAAATGGAATGACATCAGTGGCCTTTATCAGATAGTGGATGGTTAAATGACAGAATGAATGCAAAGCACTTGACACAGCACCAAGGTTCAACACCCATTATCTTATTTAATCATCTTTACACTTCTGTAATGGAGTAGGGCTCTGAGGATCCTCAGGTTATAGATACAGAGAATGAAATAGGAGGGAGTTGCATTATAGCAGACCAGAGATAAATACTGTGCTGCCTCTGTTTGCCCTATCCTTGATGCTTGGAACTTCTACTACCATGAAAGTTTTTGAGAAGTATTGAGAAGTAACTAAATAATCATAGAATGAAGTCATAGCCATGCTTATAAAAGATCGGTGCATGGAAATAAGCAAGCCATTAACTTGTCAGAATAATAAGTGCAGGTACCTTTACTGGGCACTCGCTAGATACACAATTTTCCAGGCACCACTACAAATGCTTTATGCAGATTAACTCATTTAAGCCATCCAAACTATTTCACAGACACCCTATTTTACAAATATATACATTTATAAATGTATATGCAGAGTATGATTGAGAAACTTGCTCAGTAACACAGCTAGTAAATGCCTGAAGTCTTGAATTAAACCGTCTTTCACACTTAGCCAAAGCTGCTTCCCTAATTGTCCCCACCCATTTTCCATGTCCCCAGATCTGAAGCATCAATTTTAGGTACATATTTTCTAGTGTTGACCACCTTCTGATTAATTTTCTGGTTAAAAATTTAAAGATAAATGCCTTTCATCAACTAGTTAACAATTCTTCCTGATGATTAGTCTTGTGTGAAAAAAATCTTTGCTTGAGAGAGTAATGTTGAAATAAATATCTGTCCCAAAGCATGTATAATGAATTCGAGGAAATCATTAAGAAACAGAGAAGCTTACAATTAATTATATTTATAAAACATCTTTTGGTTTAAATCCTCTACTGTGAATCTTCCCACTCTTTCCCCCCAATCGCTCAAGGGAGAAAATTATTTTAGATCAAGAAGAGATGTCTTTAGTGGGAAATATCAAGTAAAAGAGGGAGGAAATTTTTAAAGTTCAAAGTAAGAGTGTTACTGTACCCAGCAAGGGAGAGAGGGTTATAGGGAGATCCAGCAAGCGGAATTTGAATCCCTCATTTTCAATCCAGCTTATGCTCAGACCATATAATACTATTTAGCACTCAGTGCAGTTTTTGGCAACCTCTGGCCAAGACACAAAATTGAACCCCAGACTATCACTCCAGGATTCTAGCTTTAAGGCTCTCCACCATATCATACGGTCTTCTTTGGATACCATCCCAATATCTGGGTCTTGAAGAAAGATGTTTTCCCTTTGTATGATACGCTTGGCTATTGCTTGGATCTGGAATGTCCCCCACAGTTCTGTGTGATAAAGACTGTCCCCAAATTGGCCACACTGGTAGATGGAGGAGTCTTTAGTAAGTGGCGCTTAGAGGGAGAACTTTAGGCCATTGGGGGTGTGACCTGAAAGGAAATATGGGACCAACGTCTCCTCCTCAGTTTCTTTTTGAATCCTGGCCGTGAGGTCCACAATTTCCTGCACTGTATGCTCCCTGGCATTGCTTTCTGCACCTACCTCAGAGGCCTAAAAACAATGGATCTTTCCTATGAAGGAACCTCTAAAACGATGAGCTAAAATAAACCTTTTTCTTTGTCAGTTGATTAGTTTGAGTATCTTCTTACAGTGCCAAATAACTGACTAACACATCCTACCTTTCCTATAAGCAACAAATGGTTTCTTCTGCCTCTTTTTGTCTTTCCTCCCAAGCACTGGCTCACTGCAAACCCGGTGCCCTTGTTCCCTTAGCTACTATTTGAACTATTGTTTCTAGTGGCTTTTCAGTTCTCATGATCACAGGTACTATCTAATGACCTACCACCTGTGGTCCTGACAAATCAGAAGCAAATATTAAGATGTCCTTTCATAGCGGGTGTGGGGTGCATGCCTGTAATCTCGATACTTTGGGAGGCTGAGAAAGGAGGATTGCAGATTCAAGGACAGCCTCAGAAATATAGCAAGACCCCCAACAACCTAGTGAGACCCTGTTTCAAAACAAAAAAAAGTAAAATAAAAGGGCTTGGGGGGATAGCTCAGAGGTAGAGTGCTCCTAGGTTCAATCCCTAGTAACACACACACACACACACACACACACACACACACACACTTCCTTTCATGCCCAGTCTCCTCAGCCCCACCCATCCTGTCCATCGTGTTTTTGGGGTCTGCCTTTATGTCTCAGCATTGCCTGAGCACACTGGACATTGTACAGCACTCGCTGTGCATGCTCGTTGGCTAGGTTACCCGCTCCGCCCACTGCCTCAGGTTCCTTTTGATGAACCATCAGCTCAGATGTGAAATGTTTTGATCATTAAATATTTATTGATAACTGATGACATGCAATTGCGTAATGCTGTGGGGAGAGCAGAGAAGAATAAAACAAACTCTTTCCTGAGGAATGTAGTAAAACACATAAAAATTAAAACCAAATTTCTTTTTTTTTTTTGCAGTACTGTGGATGGAACCCAGGGGCATCTACCTCTGAGCTACAACTCCAGCCCTATTTTTTATTCTTTATTTTGAAACAGGGTCTCACTAAGTTGCGGAGGGTCTCGCTAAGTAGCTGAGGCTGGCCGGGAACCTGCGATCCTCCTGCCTCAGCCTCCCAAGTACTGGGATTACAAGCGTGCACCACCACGCCAGGCTTAAAAACAAATTTCTAAATACATAGGGCAAGTGGTAGTTGAAATACTGGGATCATACTTATTTAGCGTGTCTGGTTGGGGGTAGATATGTGCTGGGTGCTCTAAGATACTCAAAAATCATTGGTAAGCTTTTGTCCCATGGTGTTTACTGCAAAGTGTTTTCAAACTGTGGTCTCTTGATAAAGTCCATCATTCGGACCTCATGAGCTTGTTGTAAATGAGCCATACACCCAGCTCCAGACAAAAGGAGCCAGGAACTCTGAAGGCAGCGCCGGGAGCTCTTCAACTCTGACCCTCTACCCTGGGATTCAGGTGTGTAGTATCCTGTCCCCTGAATTTCCAAGAAGTCACAAGAGTGAAGGTCTAGCCCAGCTAGGATCCAACTGAAGAAATACTCAGAGTTCGTTCCTGAGGCTCCAACAATCACGGTGACTAGTTTTTGTCCAGGATCACTCAGGGAGAGCTGAGCTCTGTCCCTGGAGGTAGGAGAATCCTACTGAATCAGGCCCTGCATGGTAGACTCTTCTATTTTAAGTCAGCTTAATTATCACTTTCCCAGTAAGTACTTTCTTGATTTTTCGAGGTTTAACTTGAATGCACCACTTAACTCCACCTGCTAGAATTCAACATTTGTCTAGACAGTGACCCCCTCAATTTATGGAAATTTTTATTACTGAAAACTGGAAAAGTATGGTACACAGCAGCACTTCAAATGCCTAAATTCATGCATGAAAATTCCCCTTATATTCAACTAAAATCTTGATGTATATAATCAACAGCATTTTTGAGCGGTCAGTGTATATGGACGCTATACTGATTATTCACTGTTTTGAATATAAACCCTGCCTGTGTCTCATAGATGTGCATCTTTGTTACTGGCTTATTTTCCTTGACTTAAGCTTGCATGATTCGGAATTGCTACTAATGTGATTCTGACCATGTACTTTAGGTTGTGACCTAGTACTTTAATTTGCTATCATACTATAATGTCAGTATATCAGGCATACCACTTTGTAGGTTTTCTTCTCCCATAGTATTATTGAGGATCTTTTGGAAGTTTTAATTTCTGTTTTCCCCTTGTGATTAGCATTATGTCATTTATTATTATTATTATTATTATTATTACTATTGTTTTGTTATTGAAAATAAGACAATGCTGGGCATGGTCTAAGTCTAACCCAGAAGCTGAAACAGGAAGACTGCAGGTTCAAGAACAGGCTCAGTAACATAGTGAGGCTCTCAGCAACCTAGAGAGATCCTGTTTCAAAAACAAAAAGAAAAATAAAAAGGGATGGGGGTATGGCTGGAAGGTAGAATGCCCCTGAGTTCAATCCCCATTAAAACACACACACACACACACACACACACACACACACACACACACCAGACTGATTCTTTTTACATTTTACTAAAATAACCACACTGCCAACCCTCTCAACCCAACCCTTCAACCACATTTAAAAGTTTATTTATTCTTTTTCACAGCTCTTGATTAAAAATAAATGTGAAGGGTATCTTGTCAAAGAAAACAAAAAAAAAAACAAGAAGCAGGAGGAGGATAAAAAGAAGCTATGAAATTATGAAATGCAAGTGTCTAACCCAGAGGCAAGCTAAGTCACCTTTTTGGATCAAAGGTCTTTTTCGGTTAGAAAGCTATCGGCTTAGAAATATTAAATGGTTAAGTTTGCTCATAACCTGTGTTTATGTTGTGTCTAAATACTCCTGACCCTCTCCTGCTACAAAATAGTAGGGCATCCACCAAGATTCAGCTTAAGGACTTTAATAAATGCGACTGAGGCACGGTGGCAGCAGCCTGGGCTTTCTCTATTAAACTGTAACTCACAGGAGAGTATTCTGGATAAAAAGACAGGGTGATTTTGCCAAAGGTGATTTTCCTAGAAGTGGCTTCACAGGCTGACTGAGGAGAGTGGCATTATATAGGGAAAAGAAACATGAATTTCAGAGTCAGACAATTGGATTCAACATCCTCCTTCATTATTTACAAGCTGTGTGACCTTTAATGAATTGCTTAACCTTGCCGAGTCTCAGCATCTTTACTTTAACAGAGATAATACCTGCTTGAAACTTATTCTGAAGATTAGAGTGATAAGGGATATGAAATGGTTGGGACATGAGACATGCTCACTATACCTTCCTCTTCTTATCTTAATATTAAGAAGAAGCTATGGAAAGAAATTCACCTGAAGGTAGAGGATTGAAGTAGGTTGCTTAGACATAAAATAGGGTATTTATCATAGTAGCATAAGGAAGCACTCATCCCAGAGAACTGGAGAACCATCTAATGTGTGGACAGCAGGGAAGTTTAAGGAGGAGTGTATGGGAGGGGTTAAAATATTGTTCAGGAGTAATTATTTTCCAGTTTCCACATAGTCTACATCATGTGTCAAGTGCTTAGTGTAGGGATCCTATTCACAAATATGATCATTGGGAGCTTGTCACAACCCCATAATGTAGTCATTAACATAGTAATATATTAGTCATTCCTATTAATTATTATTATTCATATATTAAGATATTAATTTTGGATAAAAAGAAGCTAAAGTTACTAGAGGTTCATAAATTTGCCTAAGGCCAGACAGCCACTAAGTAAGAAAACTATGTATCTGATTATAAAATAATGTCTCTAAGATTAAGCAGATGATTCTCTTTATTAATTTTATAGTTATTTAAATATTTTAAATGTACATTGGCTGTCCACTACTTTAAGCAGGAAGATACTGTAGAATTAATAGGAAATTATAAAAGACCTATGAAAGTATATTATGAGCACCTTATGTCATATATCTATATATGTGTGAGTTTGTGTGTGTGTGTGTGTGTGTGTGTGTGTGTGTGTATGCACTTAATGAAATGAACTCAGTAAGCAACCTTTATGAATCGCCCAGTGCCTCTGAGACACCTCACAATGAGAGGGGAACTCAGTGGTACAGAAGGCAGGTAAGCCCTGCCGTCACAAAGCGATTTCAAAACATATAGGATTTCACACTACATAAGTGGCACTTTTAGAGTGTGTAAGGTAGGCCAAGAGGGTTTTAGGGAGTCAAAGAATGGGGCTGAGACCTGAGGAACTGAGAAAAGACTGATTGGCCAAATCCCAATTAGATGGAATGTTCAGAGTCGGTCACATGAGCTCCTGTCAACCCACCTAGGGCTTCAGCAATCTCAAAAGGTAGGATCTCTGAATTTGATGTAAAACATTCAACTTTAAGGACTTTTTAAAAAATAGCTTTTTGAAGTATAATTAACCTACACTAAATGTCACAAAGTATAGTTTCTTTGTGTGATAAGTTTTGACACAGGCATTCATCTGTGAATCCATGGCTACAATGAAGGAAATGACTATTTCCATCCTGCTTGAGTCCCCTTTTGCCCTTGTAAGGCCTGCTCCCTGCTCCTCCCTGCCCCACCACCAGGCACCACTCACCTGCAACCTGTCTCTATAGGTTATTTTTCATTTTCTGGAAGTTTATATAGATCAAATAATACAGTATGAACAGTTTTTAACCTACTTCTTTAACTTAGTGTAATTATTGAGATCATCTTGTGTGCATCAGTATCAGTAGTTCATTTTTCTTGGTTGTTAAGTAGTATTCCTTCACATAGGTAGATCACAATTTATCTTTTCCAAGCATTTTTATTGCTTCCAGATTATAAATATTATAAATAAAACGTCTATGAACACTCCCCTGTAAGTTTTGTGTGGATAAATGTTTTTATTTCTTGGGTAAATACCTAGAAGTGAAATAACTGAATCATAGGTCAGGTTTATTTTTTTTTAAGAAACTGCCAAACTGTTTTGAAAGTGGTGGTACCCATTTATAGTGCTACAAACACTATATCAGAGTTCCAGTCCCTTCGTATGCCTATTAACACTTGGTATGGTGTATCTTTTTTTATACTTTTATTGGAGCATTGTAATTATCATCGTACTGAGGTTCAAATTCATACAAACAGACAAGCACACAAGCCTTAATATGATTTCCTTCAGGTCCCACCCCACTATCCACCCTTCCCCATATGTAACAACTACATTGGCAGTGAAACCTTCACACATGGGCACAGCATAATTTGAAGGCTTTTTTCAATATTTCTTCCCTTTTTAATTTCAGTCATACTGATAGGTGTTTTATTATGGCTTTAATTGTGATTCCATGAAGACTAATGATTCTGAGCATCTTCTTATGAGTTGATAGCTATCTTTATAATCTCTCTGGTGAAATGTTTGTTCAAATCTTTTGTATACTTTTATTGATATGCTTATTTTTATTATTGAGTTTGGGAGTTCTTTATATATCCTGGATACAGTTATTTGTTTGGAGCTTTATGCTTTGCAAATGCATTCTACCACTCTCTTTCATTTTTATTATTATAACAGGGTCTTTTGAAGAGCAAAAGCTCTAAATTATAACAGAGTCCAAATTTATCTTTTTAAAATCCTTTTTCTGACTCAATTTCACAGATTTTCTTCTATTTTCTTTCAGGGATTTTTTTAAGGGATGAATATAGACACATTAATCAGTAGAACAGAATAGAGTCCAGCAGTAAACTCAGACATATATGGTCAATTGGCCTGGGAAGAGGGACAAAGGCAAATGAGTAGAGAAAGGTTAATGTTCTCAACAAATCATGTGGGGACATTTATATATTCAGATGCATAATGTTTAATACATATCTCACATAATATATCAATATGTGTAAATGAAATTGAAATGGATCCTAGATTTAAAAAGAACATTCATTTTCATCTAGTTGATACTAGGGAATTACACGAGGTTGGCAAGAGTGGTGTCTCTGTGTGTGTTCTTATATTGATAGATACATGTGATACACAACTAGTGGGTGAGGTTACGTGCAAACGTTCTCCTTTTTGGCTTTATTATTACAGTTATACTACCTCATCGAAAAATAAAAAAATTGTTTCACCTGACAAATTTTATGTTCTGGAGTATTTTCTATAATATAAGGATGATCTGTTCTTTCAAGATTTCATACATCCTGCCCACATAACCTTGTAGTCATGGTGACTTTTGGGCCTTTTCATTTTTCATAAGTTTATTGACAAATTGCTTGGTCTAGTAGTTTTATATTTCACAAATTTTACCCATAATTAATTTTACTGTACTCCCCTAAATTGGTAGTCTGGTAGTATCTGATATAGAGTAGGTGTTTTAAATATATGGGTGTGTGCATGTGTGTCTATTATTGACAATGGTGTCCACTAAAAATTATTTTAGGCCAAGAGTAGTGGAACACACCTGCAATCTCAGTACATGGGAGGCTGAGACAGGACGATCGTAGGTTCGAGGGCAGCAGCGTGAAGTAACTGAGCGAGACCCTGTTTCAAAATAAAATCGGACTGGGGTTGTAGCTCACAGGCGGAATGCCCCTGGGTTCAATCCTCAGTAGCACATACACAAAAAGAATTTTGAGTAAGTACTATAAATTATTTAGAAAAAAAAAAGATTAGTAGTCAGGAGGAAGGGAGGAAATATATAAGAAGAAAAAACCAATATGAACATGCTTGTCTCTTTGGAGAGATAATGATTTTCACCTCAAATTTGATTCTTCTCGAGGATTCCACAACTCAATAAATAACAATAGTATCTACCTCGGTGTTTGGCAAAAGAAAACAAAACTAACGCACATATAATCAGAATTTAGTGATGAATTAGAATTTAGAATTAAGGAAAAGTGATGAGTCTGAGCTTTTAACTCTATCCTGAAAATACAATCTCAGATTATGTCTTCATTGTATCATTTTTAAACATCATAAAAATGTATGGGGTGCAAGTGTTTTTAATATAGGAGGATCTCTTATAGAATTGGGTGTCAACTTAGAGTGGTGGGAAATGAGTCACCCTAAGATACTGTCATTCAATTTTCCTAAAAACTAGTCATCAAAGTATAAGGATACCTCAAAAATGTGAAACAATTTTATCCAGAAATAAGTCATACATTGAATCAGATTCAATTAAAAAGGGACCATGTTGCATCTTTTTTGGGGAGACCAGGGAAGTTAAGAGATATTGAATCTCACGTGGTTTGAATGAGAATTCACCTTTACTTCCTCTTTCTCCTGAAATTTATACATGAAAGAACTTCTGAGGCTCAAAAAAGGGAAGACTTAACTTTTGTTGGGCCTGGTGGCACATACCTGTAATTCCAGTACTTGGGAGGCTGAGAGGAGAATCACAGGTTTGAGTATAGCCTCAGGAATATAGCAAGACTCTCAGCAACCTAGTGGGACCCTGTTTCAAAACTTTAAAAATTTTAAAAATGGACTGAGGGTGTAGCTCTGAGATATTATAGAATGGCCCTGGGTTCAATTCCCAGTATAAAAATGTAACTTTTAATGCTGAATTTATGTGATTTAATGAGATTCTTAAAAGTGTCTCTGGTCTGTCCATCTACTGGCTTCCTGTATATTTTCTCTTGGTTGTTAGTGGGCTTGACTCTTCATGGTAGACTAACAAAAATATGGAACCTCAAGAAAATGACAACCAGCTGAAAGATTCAGCCTGTCTAAGCATCTTGGATATCAAACTACTTTATAAATGAAATACCCTAATCAGCTCACTTCTAGGATGGACAATGGGTTGATAGATATGATAAAAACAAAACAAACAAATTGAAAAACAAGCTCCTCTATCTACTCATTTTCCCTGACGTCCTAATATAAGTTGTTTATTTTTACTGACAGGTGTTTGGTTCTACCATTTACTTGCCTGGATATGCCTACCCAATTTTCCTCTTAATATATGAGTCCAATATATCATTTAATGTCTGGTCATCACTCTTCACAAAAATCTCTTTGGCTATTGTTACCTAAGGAGAGTCAACCTGAATAATTTGTGTTCCTATGCTATTTGGCTCGGAGAAGATGGAGATGTTGATGGAAAAGGCAGTTACCATTTTTTAGTGGTGTCCTTAATAACCAGTGTTATGCTGGTTGTGTAACACTTGGATCATGTTTGTTCTTCTTACATCACTACACTAGTCAAGTCACTTCTTCTGTCTCCATCGATAGGTGTCTTCTTTGAGTAGCTAGTCTGTAAAACCCTTAAGTTGTAGGAAGGTATCTTGCCTTGGGATAGATTCTCAAAAATTATTTTTAAAATGTTTAAATTTTTAATGTCTAATTAGTTTACTTCTGGAGATATCTTTATGATTTTGAGGATATTCCCAAATTTTCTAATATCATTTATCATTTGTCCAACTAGATGGAAGGATATAGCCATCCATAGGAAGTTGGAAGATGAGGTAGGCCTTTATTATCCTAGCAACTTCCCCCACCACCAAGAAACAGAGCTATTTCACTAACATAATGCAGAAATAAGGCATCCACAGCCAAGGAGGTAGCTATTGCTCAAATCCCCAACTCAGATGGCAGATATATATATATATGTGAAAGACAACTGAAAATCTTTTTTTTTTGCGGTACTGAAAATTGAACCCAGGGACATTCTACTTCTGAGCTACACCCCCTGCCCTATTTTTTATTCTTTATTTTGAAACAGGGTCTCGCTAAGTTGCGGAGGGCCTCACTAAGTAGCTGAGGCTGGCTGCGAACCTGGATCCTCCAGTCTCAGTCTCCCAAGTACTAGGATTACAAGCGTATGCCACCATGCCCAGATACTGAAAATTTTGAGAAAAAGTTAATCTATATAGAAATGTTAACACCTTGATAATACATAAAAATAAAAATGCTGTGTTCATATATGCAGGTTATCACTACCAATCTCCCTAATATGTATGAGGAGGGGGGCAGGGTGAGATCGCAAAGGAAACACACTGAATGCTTGGTGCATGTATGTGTGTAATCACTTTGAATATCGCCATGATGTGTAATTATAACACCAATAAAAGTATAAAATATGAAAACATGAATGCTGAATACAAATCTATAGATCTATGAACATGAAACTATATTAGGAAATATATTCTAAATTTAGGAAATTAAAATATAAAGTAAAATAAATAAAAAGCTAAAGGTATAACAAAATCATAGAATCATACATGCACGTGCATTCATATGTACATATGTTATAATCTAAACTTAGTAAAATTGAACATATTCTCTGTTTGTGTGTGTGTGTGTTTGTGTGTGTGTGTGTATTTGTCAGGCAATGGTCACTTCCATTTGGTAGAAGTAAGAGCTTTTGATTACTTACAGTTTTCTCAGTGTTCCATGCTATTTGCAATGAGCTCATAGTTTTAATATTTGGATAAAATAAACACAGAAACACATACCTACTTTTAATATACAAAAAGGGAAATTGACCTTCACTGCATCTGTCTGGTTAAATAAGTCGTTATCAGAAAAAGCGATAGCTCCTGTAAACTTTTTAATTCATGCTCTTTGCTCTTTGCATTTGCAGCATTGGCCTCCACACCAAATATTTATCATAGGACAAATAGTTCAGGAAACATTGGCTTAGTGCCAAAACAACTAAAACCACAGTAACAGAAAGCTTGGATCCATAAGATAAATGTCTTTTCACATCTATCTCCAGTTAGCTAAGAACTTTATATTAACAACTAATCCAGATGACTTTATCTCAAAGAACTGTGTTTCATGGACTACTTATGTGGGATTATATTTTTCAAATATTGTAATTAAAAGTCACTGCGTCATATATTTATGAAGATTTCAGGTTATGGCCTCAGCATATTTATGTGAAGCAATCTTGGATAGAACCACTGAATCCTCATTTGTAATAACATACTAGAAATTCTGAGGCAGATCAATTAGTGAAATTCATAGATAGTAACTCTCCCTCCCTTTTCAATACTTATCTGAAAATAGAAGCATGTATGCATTAACAAAGAGAAATGCGATTCAAGTTTGTCTCGCAATAAGAACCAATTCGTTCATTAAATTAGTGACTGTAGAAATCTCACTTTTTCAGAATTGGCAGGTTTCATCCTCATTCTAATAGTCTTTAAGAGGGAAAAGTGCTGCCAGGTTTCTAAAAGCAACTTTACTGTAAAGCAACCCTCAAAGAGAAATCATTCGAGTAAGGTGAAGGACATTTTCTGAAACCGGATGCCCCTTGCAGATACTTGTTTGTAATGCATAGACCTAGATAAAGGTGTCACATCTCCTTTGTAGCCTTTTACCAGTTAAGAAATACCAAGTGCTCTAAGAATTCTTTCTCATCCATTAACTGAGGCACTATTTCTTTTTTTTTATTATTTTTGAGAACATATTGTGTGCTAATCACTGTGGAGGCTTGAAAGAAGCATTAGACAGACCCATTTGCGGCAAGAAGAAAAATCCTTTGGTTCAGATCAACTGGGTTTGTAAGGTAATGTTGCACTAATTAACTATATGGATATAAACCATCTACATATAAACTGTAGACACCAATTTCTTTTTTTAAAGTGGTTTGTTCTACGCAAGTATGTTCAAGGGATATTTTTTAGAAAGGCAAAAAACATTTCAATAAAGGAAGTAGAACCTTTCTCAGAAGCTGTCCTAGTACCATGGGAAATCCATAAGCAAAGAAAATAAACTTCAACCTAACCAACCTCACACCTTATACAAAAATTAACTCAAACTGGATCATAGAATTAAATGCACAACTTACAAGTGGAGAATTATAATTCCTTTAGAAAATAAGGACCTCAAAGAAAAACTTTTCAGGCCTAGGTTGTTTCTTAGACTCAAGATTGAAAGGAAGATCCATGGAAGGAAAACAGGATAAAGTAGATGTCAATCAGCATTAAAAAGTTTGCTTTTCAAAAAACTCTTAAGAGGATGAAAAGACAAGCAACAGACTGGGAGAGGATATTTACAAATCACATATACAGGAAAGGATTACTTCTAGAATATATATGGATAGACTTTAAAAACTCAATAGAGAAAAATAGACATACACCAGCATTTCAATTAGAACAGGGGAAAAACACATGGATAAATGTTTTACCAAAGAGAATACAGGAGTTGGCAAATAAATACACAAAAATGATGTTCAACATTATTAGTCACTGGAGACATGCAGATTAAAACCACTATAAGATTCCGCTATATACATATCCGAATAGCTAAATAAAAGATATGACAAAACCAAATGCTGATGAGGATATGGAGAAAATAGGTCACTTATTCATCAATAGCAGGAGGTAAAATGTTGTAGGTACTCTGTAAAATATTTTGGCACTTTTGTATATAGCTAAACGTGCATATATTATATGTCATGCATATATCAGACAAACCAGCAACTGTGCTCCTAGACATATTCCTAGAGAAATGAAAACTCATATTCACAAAAAACCTGTGCATGAATTCCTAGCAGCTTCGTTTGCAAAATCCAGTAACTGCAAGCTACCTAGATGTCCTTCGATCTGTAAAAGATTATGCAAATTATGGCACATTCATACTATGGAATATTACTCAGAAATAAAAAAAGAACAAACTGTTGATAAAAATCTAACAACTTGGATGAATCTGGAAGGAAATGTGCTGAGTGAAAACAGCAACCCCCACAATTGACACATGGTGTGATTCCATTTATAAATCATCCCTGAAATGGTAAAATTATAGAAATGGAGAACAGACTAGCAGTTGTCAGGATTTAGCAACAGTGGGCATGGGAGAGGGGTGACGAGAGATTCCTGCTGTGATGGAACACTGTTATCTCTCAGATGTAAAAATCAATGTCTACATCCTGGTTGTAATACAGCACTATAGTTTTGCAAGATGCGTCAATTGGGAGAAACCTGGTATAGAGTACAAAGGAGTTCTTGGATTTATTTCATACCACTATGCATGTGAATATACAATTACCTCAAAATTTTCAAAAAAAAAGGTTAATTTCAGAAAAAAAAATGTGATTTTCAAGTATTATACAGAACAACAAAGAATGAAATGGTTTTTGAAATCAGAATGCTGTACACAGCCAAATTATACGTTTTCAGGCAAGCATTGCTGCAGAAAGTTTGCATCCTATTCATAATTTTTTAAAATATTGTTTCGACAAGTACTCCTGGAAAAGGAGATGAATAAATCTCCAAAAGAGTGATTGAATACTGGAAGTACAGTAAAAAAAGAGAGACCCTAGTCTAAAATAGCCCTTGAAATACATCAGGCTGTATTTGAAAGTATTTATAAAATAATTATAGAGAAAAAATAAATATAAAAAATAATAAATAATACAAAATAAACAATAAAATAATTATAAAGACAAACAAAATATATTTTATATATAAAAATAATATATTTTTAAAAAAATAAAATAAATATTATAACATATATATGCATGCACATTTATGAGACTGAATAATCTTTTGGAAGATGGTGAAAAATACTGAGGATGTACAGGGGACACAAATTTGCAGTGGCCGCTGTGGCTGCTGTGGACGTGTGCTGCTCAGAGCTCCCTGCAAGACAGAACTTTCCAATCAGAGGCAAGCAGTGAGGTCAGCTGCCAGTCTACAGTGGCTGATGTCTTTCGGATCCTCTGCAGCTTTCCTCTCAAGACCATGCTGCTCAGAGGAGCACTGCCCAATGACTGGGCCCAGTAGAAGTCATGGGCCTTGGTCATTTCTAGCTATCTAACCTTTCAAGCTATCTAATCTTTCAATGGGCAGTTGTTGCTTTGCTCTGCACTGAAGTTCTTCTCCATCCAGTCCTGCTTCTTCTCCCCTTCCTTATCTGCTCAACACCCCTTCCTCTTTTATCTTTTGAAAGCATTACCTTCCTCACATAAACCTTTTGTGTTGCTTCCTCCATCTCAGTATCTGCTTTCCAGAAGGCCTCACCAGCAAAGTGCCTTTTACATTTTTATAATTCAAGGTCAGTTACTAACTCAGGCTCTTGAGTATCCACAAGTCTTAACTGCCCAATTGTACATGTGAAGGTATGCATAGACTTATGTACATAGGCATGCATGTATTTTGGACAAGTATAAATGTACATATTTCTCTTTATTTCCTTTTATTTCATGCTTTTATTACCATTTATACACAGTACGAAATCACTCTGTGTCCCACAGATGTGGTCGTCCATATATATATATATATATATATATATACATATATATGATAAATATAAATATATGATATATACAAATAAATATATATATGACAGGTCCTTATCATGTGCCACATTTAAGAGAAAGAATAAATGTTACTATTTTAAGAAAGTGAATATATTTTAGTAAGGCATCCTCATAATGCATGTGTTAGAGAGAAAATGTTACTCTCCCTAACTTAACAAACAATTTCTGCCTCAAAGTCAACTAGGAACAGAAAAGGTCATTTTCAGTTTATTAAAGACTAGCTTTGTTTCAAAGCCAGATTTCTCCTTTCGTTGTCAAATGTGTGTGGAGGTACCTCTCCATCTCTGCCTTTGCCATTTTGTTTCAGAAATGTCCCTAGGAAAATCCCAAAAGCTTTGTGCTCTTCTCAGTAGTACATTTTGTACTTTGAACTCTTGCAAACTTTATTTTCTGTTTCATTTCAAGACTTCTTTTAATTGAATCAGATCTTGAATTTCTCTTTGAATGAAGACTTCGCCGAGAGTTCTGCATTATCTTTGATAAGGAGGGAGACTGCTGATTTTCAGCTTTTATTATAACCTATTTTTTCCTGTCAAAATGTCCTTTAATACAGACTGTTTTAATCTCTTTAAATTAATGAATCTCGTTAAATGGCTCTTAAGAAAATCATCTTGATAATAGTTGACAGATTTTTTTTTTTTTTTGCCCAGATGGATGGCGGATAGCTGAAGACAGTTTCTTTTTAGAAGAGAGAGGGGAAAAACCATTTCCAACTGGATTATTTTGTGTCTCCCTGATGAATAATTTTCAGTGTTGGTTTTCTGGTCTGTGACCAAAGAGTGATTTTAGTCGCAGAGAGAGAGAGAGAGAGAGAGAAAAAAGACTTAGATACACATCAAAGGACAAGACCTCAGGGACACAGAGATTTAAGAATTTCTGATTTGGGGGGTGTGTAACACTCTTTTGTTAGCTTTGTTTCTAAGCTTGTACCTTTTATTACTGTTCTTTTATACAGCGACCAGTTGTTTTTTGCTCACTTTTTGTTAAAGTACAGTATAACTTCAAGATGATCTTCAAAATGTACTCCCAGATGTTTGTGACTTTGACCCATGACTTTATTTACTACTGAAGATGTTACATGTTTTAATCACTTTTTTCATAGTATTTGTACATTTTTTATATAAAATAACTTTCATTTACATAATTTATATCTATAGAGCATAACTGTTTTCTTTAGAACAAGAAAATTTACAAAGGACAGATATTGCTTTTTTGTCAAAGACTTCAATTTGGGATATATTATGTTAAAGATCTAAGAACCTTATGCCATCATTACTATTCAGGACTAGATAGGGGTGTGGGGGAGTGGTTCAGAGATTTGAGTTACTGTGTATTTAAAAAATATTAATTTTGAGGGGAATATTCAAATTTTTAATGCTATAGCCTTCAATTACTATGAACTTTCTCTTTCAATTGTCTCCGTTTCTCCAACAAATGTATGTATATTTCCCACCGAATAATCAAAGCATAAGATAACCCTATGCTTTAAAAAGAATTATCATATGGTTAGAGCCATATGATAAGTAGGCACTACAGTCCTACTCAAGACAGGAAGTATCACAAGGGGGAAGAGATAGAGAAAAGACTTACAAAGTGAAACCAGAAAAAGAAAGCTATCTAGGGGTATACAAAAAGAGTCTTTAGATACCACATTAGCAATGTTAAATCTTTAGATTCCATGTTTGGTATATCTTCCTTTTCCTGTGATTTGCTTAAGTCATAGAAGGTATTGGATAAATGTTATTTGTCTGAATGGAACAAGAGAATTAGAGAATGACACAGGAATAAAATGTTCTAGAGGCCAAAGTTGGAAGGAAGAGATTCCTACTGGTATGTCAGGGTGTGTGTGGGGAGTGAGGCACATTCCAAACACAAGAGAGAGAGAGAGAGGGGGGGGGAGCAAGAGGAGAGAAGAGGGGAGGGG